>JAVYIG010006928.1:0-109579 GCA_035222895.1 Strongylocentrotus droebachiensis
GAACAAGAAAATAACAAGTTATCAGTGATGAAACTCACACTTCTATGCTTGTGAGAAGCTTTTGGGCATCGCCTGTCTTGGCCACCTCCTTCTTGACCAGTTGCAGGAGGTTCAGCGGAAATGGATGACTGGAGAAGGATAGTGAGATAGGATCGATCATAATAATACTGACAATGGTGAATAACAATAATGGTAATCATAATAATTGCAAACATACCATCTATCTCATTTGAATGCCCAAATGACGAAACACATTTTATACATTATATGCTACAACAAGTTCTAGGAAAGGCCTAGTGTTTTCTGTACTAAATTTGTCAACTGTAAAAACTCTTGTTTCTTTTCTCTAAGACATAAAAAAGCAGATATGCTTGTAAATACAAGATACTAGAATACCACAGACTGTCTTATCATTGCAAACCATAAACATGTACATGCACATTTGGGGCGAAGTATTAATTTAGAAAATTAGTGGACAATACAAGAAACTATGGTGGCCAATCAGTAACTCCAGCATGACACCAAAACTTCACTGATGAGCATCAGTGACCAAACCACTAGACCACAACAACTCTACAGGTAAGCTAGCTTTACATGAATATATCCTTACCTAGGGTCTTCTACAAAGGTTTCAAAGCTTCCACTGGATAACAGGAGGTTGATCATCTTCATCAACGGTACAGAAACTCTGTGAAAACATTTTCAACAAATAAATAGGTGTAAAATGCAAATGGTGCATGATTCTGTATTGAATAGTAATTGGATGGCAATATGAGCAATGAAATTAACTTACAAGATTTATGTGAATGCCCATTGTCTCAACCATCATTTTCAACATCAATAGATGTACAAAATACACATTCTTACTTCTTAATCAAGAAGGCACTTCCAGCCAACTAAGCAATTTCAGAACTCAGAGCATTCAAGGAATTCATTAACATGTCATTGGAGAGTGGCAAATATAGATCAATGTATTGTCAAAGGACAGTTGTGCTGTGCCAGGGCTCGAACCTGTCCCTGTTTCATAAAACCTGTTATCAATAACAGGTTACAATGACTGTTGTTAGCTACTGAAATTGTTGCATTTGATTGGCTGAGAACAAATTTGTCATAGAAATTTAGCAGTTGTTATTGATAGCCAGTTTTATGAAACAGGGCTTGAATCTGGTCCACTCACCTGTCCACTTTCTGATAGTCAGTGAATATCTTGAGAAGATTGTCTGTGAATCTAGTCAGGTCTTCAGTTGAGCTGCACG
Organism: Strongylocentrotus droebachiensis; assembly: GCA_035222895.1. Classification (NCBI taxonomy): domain Eukaryota; kingdom Metazoa; phylum Echinodermata; class Echinoidea; order Camarodonta; family Strongylocentrotidae; genus Strongylocentrotus; species Strongylocentrotus droebachiensis. The sequence continues at coordinate 1,257 of JAVYIG010006928.1, forward strand.
TCTTGATAAAGGACAGAAGAGACTGGGCAGAGTGCTTGACCTAAACAAAAAATATAAGAATTGAGACATTACACAAACAGGTGGGATATAAGAGAATGAAGGAGAGAGGAGAGGGGAATAGAGAGAAGTCAGTGATAATCTTAAAGTTTTCAGTGGATCTAGTAAGGTCTTCAGTTGAGCTGCACGTCTTGAAGAAGGATAGAAGGGATTGGGTAGAGTGCTTCTTCTTAACCAAAACATGAGACCAAAACATTACAGAAAAATCGTATTTGAGGTAGAGAGTGAAAGGGAGAGAGAGTAAAGAGGAGAGAGAGAAGGGGTGTGAATAGACTGACAGAGAGATAGAAGCCGGTAAAGTTCTTGAGTAGGTTATCAGTGAATCTAGTCAAGTCATCAGCTAAGCTGCACATACCTTAATCTCCATGTATAGGACACACTTTTTTCCCGCCAAAAGAAATTGAAAGTCGGGGGGGGGGGTGCGTCTTAGACACAGGTACAACAAAAAAAAAACATTTTTTTTTTTTTTTTAATTCTCGATTTATGCCCCCTCCACCTGCACAGTGCCTTGCAATGTCTCCCAGCTCAGTCATAAAAGGTGTGTTGACTCACCACTCGCACCAATACAGTCACAGTAAGATACTGTAGGAAGTTATTTGAAGTGGCACAGTAAAACTATACTAGATAATATGATCTGTAATCCAGATTACAAAGTTGCAACAGGAATATACTTTCACTATTTGTCACTTGGGTTATAATGATGGCACAGCATCAAACTGTAGGATTGAACTACAACAACACTACCTGTATGGCCGATTTCTGTTTGGACTTAGATGAAAATTTGTCTGTCATCTTTAGTTTAAAAAATGACATTGTTACTCTTATTTGTGACAAGTTCAAAAGAACAAATCAGCGCCTTCAACTGCACCTCGCAGTAAAAGATAGGTCGTTCCCCGCATGCGTTTTTTTAACACAGATCTAGCTTGCTGCCTACGGAGTCAGCAAAAAGAAAAATTGCCCCCAAAATAGGCGTGCGTCTTATACACAAGTGCGTCTTATACACAGGCATTTACGGGAATGATAAAGGACAGACAAGATCAGGCAGGATACTTCTTCTACACGCATGAAACAACGAAGTAAAAATGAAATATTACATAATATTCCTATTGAGTATGCACAGAAATATTTTGAGAGATGGGTGTACAGAGACAGAGTGATGAAGGTGAGACAGACGATAGAAAGTGAGTGTGAGAGCAAAAGAGTAAAGAAAAATAGAGGCAAACAAAAAGCATGATGGGAAGGAAGTGATAGACAGACTACAATGAGAGAAAGAGAAAGAGAGAGAGAGAGAGAGAAAGAAACGAAGTAGAGAAGAAAAAAACAGACAAGTTAACATATTTTTAAAAGGCAGATGAACGAGATGAAGCGCGAGAGATAAACAGAGATAGGACAAGGTAAAAATAAAGAAGACAGATGGAGGAAGACATATCAGGAATACGGAGCGAAAAAAGGAGACATATTAGCAAACATCACCCAGACGTATTGATCTTAAACTAAACATGCACAGTATATGTGCGTGTAACATTTCAACAATCAATAAACATTTTTAACATTAAAACAAGTGTTCAGCTTACCAGTGACTCTGTTAAGCCTCCTACGCTCACAGTCAAACCCAGAAGCACATGGTACTGGAAGGTTGGTAGTTTGAGGAGCTGAGTGACCTTGGCAAAACAGTCAGAGGGCGCTGCCCAGTTCAGTCCCTTGATGTCTTCCCTAAACAAACAAAAAATACACACTGACATGATTATCGGTGACAGTGTGCCTGAATAGGTTTGGCACTTGTATAGCTCCCTCAACTTTAAATTCAAAAATATCTGATGAGATGTGATCAAGACAGGTACACTCGGAAAATTGACACTGGTACACAATAGAGAGATTACTACGAAGGTACCAATGTATCTCATCATTCTTTGGAAGTAATATTGGATGTATGCCGAGTTTCTGGTGCATATATTTTCTAATTGTTGCAATATAGATCTTTTTTCAAAGGTAGTTTGACTCATATGAATGAAGATGTTTACAAAGTGAAATGTTTTATAAGGGTCACTCTAATTATTCCCTTTATGGGGGTTTCGTTCATTTAAATGAGCAAACATTTCACAAATCATCAAGAATGACAGCAGTTAATGGACATAACTTAAACCCATACATTCCTATCAAGGAAAGCCAGCAATAGGAAAAAACATAGAGCACCCAAATCATATTTTTGAAATTGAAAAAAAGACACTAAGTACTATGATAAGGAGAAAACAGGGTATCAAAGGGGGAGCCTTGATGTATGACATCTGATAGGCCTTTGATCAATCCATGTCATCCCAACCCTTAAAGGACACCTACACAAGAAATTTGTGGGCGAGGAATGAAGGCAAATTACCATCTCCACTCTCCCCCCCCCCCCCCCCCCATACACATATACAAAACTTCAAATGATGAAGCTGGTGATTCTAATAGTAAAATGGGACTATAAAGGGTTGATAAAGTTCATGAAAACAAAAATCTTCAGATTTCTTTACAACATGATTTAGACTTGAAAGCACACCATATTATTCACAAGAGTGCATATTCCTCTGCCTCCTCAGCTTTGTTTGAACAGAAAGTGGGCAAATTTCATTTCAGCGTTTATATTGACAAACCCCATGTACTCAGCCTGAGCAATCTCCACTTCAGTGTTTAAATATTTGGACTACGGTACACAACCTAAATCTATATGACATTACCATGTTCGTATAAAAAAAGACAGGCACTTTTAGTATGTTTGATGGATTTAATGCCAAATTTTTGAATGGGTAGCTCCCAGATATTACATCTTTTCATTTTTTACCTAACAATGAAGTGTTCATGCAAACTCATAAACACATCACCAAAAGCACATCTCCTGAAGTAGAAGTAACAGTACTCTTTTGGACAACTATGGTACTGTACATGTAGCATGGCATAGGGATTATTTACCATGTCTAAAGCTGTTTGACTCCACTTCCATATAACATGCACGGTAAGTACACTTGCCTTATAATAATAATAATCTGGATATATATAGCTCTTAATATGGAATACCGTCTCTAAGCGTTTTACAGATATTATTACCCTGGTCATCGGATTTATTCACACACAATGTGCATCATCTCCACTCTGGGGAGTATTCCTACCATATGGTTGCCTTGAGGGCGTAGGCAATTACTAACACAAATGCTTTCGTCATCCTACCGGGTCCCCATTTTTCTCTTGGATATTAAGTGGCAAATGTAGATTAATGCCTTGCCAAAGTACATTAGTGCCATGTCGGGGATCAAACCTACGACCTTAGAATTTCAAGTCAAGTGCTTAAAGCCTTAAACCACTCGACTACAACACTTCTACTTATATAAGAAGCAAATCCCATGTCTTAAGACTAGAATTAACTTTTTTAAAATACAAAATAGAAAATGGGCAAAAAGAAATCCTCGCTGTACATTCATAAGTAGTCATGTAATGTCAAAGTATGAATTCAAGAAATTATAATGTTAAAAACTACTGTAAAATAAATTATTTCAAAAAAAAATGCAAATCAATGACAGCCATTTAAAAGCAAGACAAAATCACAATTTGCAAAAAAGTTAGTACTGTGACTCAATTATATCATACACTCCCAATGTTTGCAAATATTTCTGATTTTTATTATGTTTTTACTCTTTTTGCCAGGATCATCTGTGAATGTGTAGTTCTCTCAGGAAGGATTCTTTTGATATTCAGAATTACATCTTGTATTTGGAGCTGAAATGGAGAATCCACAAAACTAAATGCTAAAAAGGAAACAGCAGTATAGTTCCTTTCAATTGACCTAGATCCGGTTCTTGTTGAATATGAAGGTTTCAAAGAAAGATGAAACCAACAGAAAAATAGTGAATATGCTACTCGTGCGAATATATAACAGTCAATTTTGAGATGCAGTCAACATAATCATGAACTGATCAGAAAATATGGAACATTCCTGTTTTGTGGTGAAACCAACTTATCGTATATATTTATTGAAATATGTGTCAAAATCCAGAAATCTTGACCAAGATTATTTTCCTGGAAAGGGATTTGTCATGTACTAGAACGTTTCTCCAGTTGTAACAGCAGTCAACTGATTCACTCCTGCGGTCATCTGTGGACATCTGTCAAAATATCTATGATGGACATGGTCTTCAATCTTGCTGCAAACATTGGTTTGATGACATAACTTGAAACAGGTTGGACCATGTAAAGGTTGTCATCTTGAAAGTTGTCATATCGACTTCAATATTGCTTCAAACAATATGCTACAAATCCAGTTCTGTCAATCACTTTTTTTTCCATTCTACATGCCCATTTTAAACTTTTGTAAGTAAAGGAATCTGTCTTTAATCACTGGTAACCATGTTAAAGGTTGGAAAGAAGGTTGTGTTTAAATGCGCTATGGCAGAACTCATCCTTTTGATCACAATGTTTCTTGTAAATGGATACCAAGTAAAAGTAGTATCCTTAATACAGGGGCAAGGAGCAACCTTACATTTCCCCTACCCATGTGACAGCACAGAAGTCACATTACAGCAATCGAACAGAATCCCATTTTATCGCTCTTCAGATGGGTCATCGCTCTCTTTGCCACAAGATCAGGTACCAAGATTTAAGGTTCATAATAGTAATGACACTGACAATTGCTCTCTGGAGCTTTCAATAAGTAATCTACTGAGCATTGATCAAGGGACATACATTTTGATTGTATACAAGGATGGGGATATACTTCTTGAACAAACACACAGGATTTGGCTAAATGTTGATTATCCTCCTGGTAAGGCAAAATGTGTTGTAAGTGAAGATAAGGGTGGAGACTGGGTCTCAATAGACTGTACAGCTAATGTTGGGAGTCTATCAGGAAAGATTGAATGCTATCAGGATGGTGTATGGATGCCTCCCCTAACTGATCCTACTGAAACTGACACTTTATTGAAACAGACCTTTCTCATCAGAAAATCACATCCAGCATTTTGTTGTTCTTCTCCTTTGCCTGGATACGTAGAAAGATGTGAATGCAATGATACTGCATTGTATCTAGATGATACCAGTAGCAGTGACCCATGTCCAACCATATCAACAAAAACATCAACAACTTCTGCTTACAGAACTCCAGATCTGGTCGAGAAAAGTCAGTCCACAAACCCATCACAAACGACATCAACGAATGCGAACAAAATGACCAAAAATAATTTGAAAGCAATAACCATCATATATTGTATTTTGGCAACTGGTGTGGTCATATTGCTAATATTGAATGTAATTTCCATCTATCGATCGAGGCAGGAACGCAAACAAAATAGTAATGATGAGCCACAAAATCCTTCATTATCAGGAAAGGTTCATGGTCTTTATGCTCGAAAATGTGAAAAAGAGAAATTGAATCAAATTCAAATCACGTTGCAGGAATTAGCAATTCACAAAACACAAAATACAGAAAAACAAATCATTAGACATATCGTCCAATTATAACTTTTAAGACATTTTAAGGGAAAAAAACTCTTAACCTTCTGGTAAATCTATATCGAATGCAACTTCATTCTTTACTACAAATGATTAAGTGAAGTATCGCTTTTGTAGATTTTGATGCATAAACAAATATTAACTACATATTTTAAATATTATATTGTTTTTTTTCTTATTGAAATCTCGAAATGAAATCAAAGGGTTTGTTTTATATCTTCTAGAAAACCAATGTACACATACCGGTATTTATGGTGGTAGTATTATAGAATCTTGAAATGAAATACAAGGTTGTTTTTTTCCATCATTTAGAAAACCAATGTACATAATTGTACGGTAGTCTTCTAGAAAACCAATATACACATAACAGTATTTACGGTATGAAATACAAGATTTTTGTTTCCAACATCTAGAAAACCAATGTACATATATTAACGGTAGAAGTATTATAGAATCTCGAATGAAATACAAGCTTCTTTTTTTTCTCCATCATCTAGAAAACCAATGTACATATATTTATGGTGGTCTTCTAGAAAACCAATATACACATACCGGTATTTACGGTGGTAGTATCATAGAATTTCGAAATGAAATACAAGCTTCTTTTTTTCATCATCTAGAAGGCCAATATACATAATATATAGTTTCTCTTCTAGAAAACCAATATACACATACCGGTATATACGGTGGTAGTATTATAGAATCTCGAAATGAAATACAAAAGTCCCCTGACTACAAATCACAAGGCACTGGATTTTAATCCCAGTCCGGCACTTGTGTGATCTAAATTTGCCACTCTTCACCCAGGTGTAAATGGTAAAGTATACCTGTACACAAGTGCCATTATTAATATCATTATGTTATCATAAACAAGGATGTCAACAACAAAAATCCATAGTAGAAATTTTGATCAAAGCTTAGCTAATATTGAAATGGTATTGATTCGATTTCATAATATATTGTACATGGTAGTCAGCTTGTAGTTATACTCTATTCTTAGATTCTTAGATTTTGAGCTTCAGGCTATGCACCATCTATACAATTGTACCTAGGTATGTTAGTATGATCTTCATAGGGCTGGTGACCTTTACAATGAAGAGTTACTGTAAAACCAGGAATTTGTGCAGGCATTTAATGTTTGCAAAATTCTGCAGGTAGTTCAGTCTTGGGAAAGTGTCAGGCTGTGAAATTACTGAATTACAACTGAAATAACACTGAATTTGTGGAACTTCAGAAGTTCCTTGCATGAAAATTACGTGATTTACAATTTATGAAAGTTTTATGCTGCAGATGTTGCCAGTTCTTCAGTATTACCATCACTATGTACAAAAAAAGCTATTCACGTCGAGTAGCTGTATATCATTTTTGTAGTCTATCTAGGCCCCATCTTTAAATATAAAGAGTTGTGATTGATCCAAATCAATCTCAAGTCCTCCAATCAATCGCAAATTTGCAGTCTTCTTTCTCTTCAGTACATAGTCGCAATTGATATCAACTCTTTATAAGATGGGGCCTGATCTTGCTAATTTTTGTTTGCATGCAAAATGTTTTTTTTCATACAATTTTTAAACTTAGGTAATGTCACGTATATTTTCTTCACATATCCGTTCAAAAGTTAGTCTACGGTAATCTGTATAAATCTTGAGTCGAACTTGACCCAGAATAAAAGTTTGGCCTGAGCAAAAGCAGGAGAACCACAATGAAACATCAGTGAATATAAAAAAGTATCATTTTAATTCAAAAACTAAGATCAATGCAAATATGGAGACCAATTAATAATTCAATCATGGTACGTGATGTCTTACAAATAAACTCCTGATTCTGTTATAACTAAAAAATAAGTCATTTTCATTACCATTTCATTGCCATTAAAACATTTTTTTCTGTCATTCTGTATTTGAGCAAAAGTTTATACGGTAAAGAGATTTTAATTTATTTTCGGCAACTTCAAAAACACAGTAGTTTCTAATTACATAACTTGTGTTTTAGGTTGCGGCTACCATATAGTTTGCTTTAAGCTGTTATTGGAATCAGACATCTGTCTCAGTGTCTGTCTGTTTCAGTTTGGGGCAATTAGCTCAACTGTTATACTAGTGTTTATGTCCCGCCAGAAAAGAGTAAGTTATATACATGTATCCCTTATGAATCTTTCATATTTGTCACATTTAAAGCTAAATTTGAAGCGTTGAAAGTGTGTTTACTATACAATTCAGTGTTTTGTTATATCTCCTATTAGAATGATGTAATCATTTAATAATTGATTAAACAATGAAAAGCATTTATTTCATAGAGATACTAAGTGCTGTATTGTAATATAAGGAGATTGTCTTGAAACCCACCATTTAATTTGAACGATAATATTAGGCAGTCTTACATCTACTCCTCTCGTGAGGAATTGCTCATCAATACTTCATAATAGATTGATTATTTGATGTTAAAATGGTTAACAATTCATATGGCACAAAATATTGTTGATAATTCATTTCAAAGAATTTTAAAGATAAAACGATAAATACATGTTTGGTTGGGCAAATGCCTTTAACGGTACAGATTGGAAATAAATAATGTAAAAATCTGTTTTAATGTACCTCTATTTTATTTGCTAATTCAAAGTAAGTTAAACTGTGAATAGAATGTAAACTTAACTATAAATTCACTTTTGTTTTTCATGTACATCTCAATGATCAAGAACTTATGATTTTCCTATATTTTTTTTTTCTCCTCAACTTTATTGTAACCAGATTTAATAAAAATGCAAGCTTTACAGCTTCCTATGTTGGTACTGCAGGATGTAACTAGGCCTGTTTTGAAAGCCCCTTTTTGGTAGTCGTCTACACAGTGATTTTTTTTGGACGATTAATCGACTAGTCGGTAATACAGGTGCAACGTTATAGCTATGGTGGGCGGCGCTGGGCGAGCCCGCCCAGCAAGGGGGATTTCCGCCCACCACTCCTGATGAAAAACACTGCTTCCGCCCAGCACTTATTTTTTGCATAAAACCTGCCTCAAACAAAACTATTTGTGAAGAAAAGAAGTACTTACATTCATATTTCCGTCTTTAATCTTGTTTTATTTGCAATTGTAAAAGATTCCTGTTTTCAATTTGACAATAAATTATTATTTTTACCGATTTGCGGAGTGTTGTTTGTCTAAATATGTTACAATTCACAAAAACTTCCACAACGAATTTACCTTCTTCTTGTTGTTCTTCCTCCCTTACGTCATTACGTAAATTCAATATGACCGCCCAGGCTCGTTCGATTACTGTTCTTATAAATGTTTAGATCGTAATTTTCCAGAAGAAATAAATTAAAATACTATAACATATATTTATTTCATTATTTATATTGTAAAATTTGTCCGATATTATCACAATTAAGGTATTCATTTTTTTATTGATTGGGTTTGTGCTGAACTTGTTTTGATCAGCGCTAAGCACGTGTATTCATGTTTATAGCTCGTGATCGCGATGTTGCAGAGGTCAGAATTTGGGATTTAAAGATTGAGGGCATGTGTATCATCAAGCGCAGGCTCGGTACTCATGAAACTCATATCAGCCCGCTAGTTGTTTGCTTCTCAGTTAAGGTTAGGTAGGAATTTGATTTATTTTAACTTCCTTGACAATGTCTTAGAAAGTAGAATTATTGTGACAAATTTCTATTTCACATCCATTTAGACTCTTTTTAGGCAATGTTCTTGGGTTCCCAATGAGTCAAGTATTCGGTTATCAAGTTCATTATTCGACTACTGGCTTTACCGGGCGGATATAAGATTAAACGTTTACTCGAAACGGGCCTAGATGTAACCATTTGTTTCCTTCTTTGGACTATTCATACTATGGCTATCATATTTACATGTTAACCTATAAAGGCATTTGCTTCCATCACGTGAGAAGAGGGATACGTGATTAATATATGTACAAAACCAAATGGGAGAGGTCTCCATGTATCACATCACAAAAACTATTATCACATTACCAAGAGATTCCCTACATAATCATTTTATTCAGCAAATCAACATAAAATGATTAAAAATAACATGCATAGAATTTGAAAGGAACTGATGAGGTTCATGCAAGCGCTGTTGGCCTCAAGTATATGCACCGTTGCATAGAATAAGAATGATGCAACAAACATTTACACAACATAATAACAATGGATGATGCACAAGTTTATCAATCAATTCCTAAAGAAGAGAAAAAATATTGATAGAAAGAGAGAAAGATAGAGAGGGAGACAAAGAGAAATAGAAAGAGGGAGGGAGATGAGGGATGGGGGCTAGAAAGGCATAACACTTCTAGAAGAATTCCTTGGAGACCCTTAGAAAATATGTTTGATAATCCTTTAAATGTTTTAACACCATCATTGAAACTTATACATGTATGCCATTTGGTCTCATGAGCCTTTTCATCTTGCATCAGCATTGCTAAAGAAAGGGTGTACCGGCATTTACACATGGTACTGCTTGACATGATGTATTGTCATGTGATCATGTGCAGCTGTACATATAATTACATGAATTTCCAAAAAAACAGAGCAGTACACATATCTGGTATTTACTAGCCAATATTGAGCCTGCACAAACAACAACCTTTCGATGCTCATGATTCCATCAAAAGCTATTGAATTCTGCTTTGTCAATGTCATGTGATCACATGCAGCTGTACATGTACTTACATGAATTTAATACAAAACAGAGTAGAGTAAACACATCTGGCAAAATTAATGTGTACTCTTCTCTTCGTAAGAGTGCAATAGATGAAATCAATATTTAGCCTGCACGAACAGCAAACTTTTGATGCTCATGATCCAATCAAATCTCCCATCTAAGAATTCTTGAATACCAAATCTATTTGCCTAAGGTGCCAGATAAGAGTGAGACTGAAAAATCCACGGCACTTCTCAAAACTAAAAAGTAAACTTCAACTCTGGTATTTAAAAAACAACAATAGCATTTTGAGCAAAAATGAAACAAAATTCTGAATCTGCTGAAGTGGTTCCAACACAGGGATGCACAAACATTCATACAACAGTATATTGTATTTACTGCAGTCCTATCAGATTTTAATGAAAATTCTCCTCGCATACTACTCCGGTACAGGCATGTTGAACTTGAGTAGTATGTCATTAAACTTTATATGCCATGTCAGGCATATAGATTATATTTTTACCTCTCATGTGATTAACATTCCGCTTGAGGAGAAAAAAAGGCCCATATCAGCCGAGTATTGCTACTTTGTATCTATTCATTTAAAATCAAAGAAAATGGGGCCTATTAAAACTGCAAATGAGCTTTAATACTTACTTTGGGAAGACCTTGATAAGCTCCTCCCTATCTGGTATGTGTGGAATGACAGGGTCAGACTGGTGGAGTAGACCTAGGAAAGCTTCCCCAGCGCAGAGCCTGGTCCTGTCAATCTTCTCTGAGGCTTGCTGGGCCAGGCACTGGACTACCTTACAGATTCTGGTCCAGGAAGAGATAGAGAGAATGATTAAGATAGATGGAGAGAGTGGTAGAAAGAGAGAGAGAGAGATAGAGTGGTAGAAAGAGAGAGAGTAAGATAGATGGAGAGAGAGAGAGAGCGGTAGAGAGAGAGAGAGAGAAAGAGAGAAGGAAAGGGGAGGCAAAAGAGAATATAAAACTTCAAGATTTTTCATAGAGATTTTCTGTCATTAAAATGAACAATATGGCGGCTGAAAGGGTCAATGAATACTCTTTCTCTGTCATGATACTTCAGCTTCACTACAGTTTAACAAATTTTCTATCTTACTCCCAAAAGCTTCAAAGAAATCATTGTTTTCCTTTTATACTGGAGTAATCGTAATTTATATTACAAAATTACAGGTCCAGAAATTGGTATTGTTTACATACACTGCAAGGCTGAAGGTATATAGTGTTACAGATATGGAATATAAACTGTAGTGAAGCAATTTCATAACATACTATGTATGTCGATTTGCAAAGGCTTCTGATTAACTTTGAAACTATTTGAAACTCACAAAGGGGGTAATGATAATTCTGTTTTTTTTTTCTCTTCTCATTTGGATTTTAAATATCTTAAATTTCAGAGATTACAATTCAATAAAAGAATGTTTATCTCATCAACACTAAAATACGTTAAACAGTTAGTGATGGCAGTAGCTGAATGCGTAAATGTTCCCACAAAATGAAGAAAACTTCAAAAGCTATTGATGGAATGGGCATTTATGACCAACCCACAGAAGTGATATGCTACATGTGCTTCTAAATTTGACTGGAGGGGGAGGGTTCACACTTAAAACATTTCTCTGATTGTGAAGACTTACATGTCTGGTGTGAGCATAGTTGGTTGATTCTTACTCAGAAGACTGGTGACATCATAAAGACTCTTCATGCCTGCTTCACGTACCCTGGTGAAGATCAAAGGAGAAACTAGCACACTCTCATTTTTTGTACTGCAATTGAATTCACTGCATTCGTAATCATCTCACTCTACAAGGCAACGTATCATCATTGTAATAAAACTGTCTGGTGAAAGACACGCAAGCATTAAACCCTTTGATAAAATAGGAGTTGATACTGGCTTTCTAGCTCTCAAAAGACATATTTGTAAAGCGCTTAGAGACATTTGTATTAAGTGCTATATAAAAATTAAATATTATTATTATTATTATTATTATAATAGCTATCATTTCACCTTCAGTACATAACCTAGTTCTTATTCAACCAAATTGTAAATCTACATGAACATGACAGTTAAAAAATACTACACTTTCAGACAATGAAGTACAGCACTTACCATGCACCCACATCACCCCTGCTGTCAGTGGTATAGTCCGTCAATGATTGCAGCAAACAATTGTATATGGATGGAAGGTTGGACTCACACACTTCTTCATGGGGGTTTCCAGCTGGATTGATGTCAACTGTTTTAAACAACCTATGAAAAAAAGAAGATCATTGGAGGTGCTATAAAGAGGATAAAGAATTTTAAATGTTGTCTACATTGCCACAAAACGTATTTTTTTACTCATGGGCCCTGTCTTTAAAAAAAATAGTTGCTTTTGATCTAGGCCCTGTTTCATTAACAAGATACAATAATTGTTGTAAGCTTCTGAAATGTTACATTTAATTTAAAGTGATGGAAAAGTGAATGATCTCCAAGGAGCTTACCTGGCGATGGAACGGATGGCATCTCTCCTGGACTCTGCATGGATAGCATCCACATCTTTGGTTGAGATACTGGCCTTGATAAGACCTTCAAGGATCTAAACACATGGTGAATGACAAGACAAGGTCATGATCAACACTTGATAAGACCTTCAAGGATCTAAAAGACATGGTGAATGACAATACAAGGTCATGATCAACGCTTGATAAGACCTTCAAGGATCTAAACACATGGTGAATGACAATACAAGGTCATGAACAACACTTGATGAGACCTTCAATGATCTAAACACATAAAGAATGACAATACAAGGTCATGATCAACACTTGATGAGACTTTCAAGGATCTAAACAAATGGTGAATGACAATACAAGGTCATTATCAACACTTGATGAGACCTTCAATGATCTAAACACATAAAAAATGACAATACAAGGTCATGATCAACACTTGATGAGACCTTCAAGGATCTAAAGACATGGTGAATGACAATACAAGGTCATGAACAACACTTGATGAGACCTTCAAGGATCTTTAACACATGGTGAATGACAATACATGTACAAGGTCATGGTCCACACTCGGCTGATCCTCATGAGATGTTCCTTTGATGGTTAAGGTTTGCATAGTGGTGTGATTATTTTAATATTTATTAGGTTTCTACAAGTACAGTTCTTTTTTGGGGTGTAGTTATTTACTATAAAGTAAAGTAGTGCATATATATGTAGGATGATATACTAGATACTGACAATGTATTAAGGAATAATTAAGAACGGAATATTAAAGATTCTTTTATAACTATTACCTGATGCAGCTTTCCTCTGACCATGAACCTGGGGAGTTCACCAAGGACCAAGGCTGCTCCCATCCTACCCATCTCATTAGGGTCTTCTAAACCTTTGATGTAGAGGTCTATCACTTTATCTGTCAGAAAATAAAAACAGAGAACTTTCAACATAAATTTTATCGCGGTTCCTCATTTGGGCTCATGTTCGTTCTGAAATTCACTAAGCCGATACTTTGCATTGCAACAAATGACAAGGAATGTGACAGTGAAAATGCAACCGACAACAATAAACAATGATGACGATAATGAAGAATATGATGACAATAATAAAGGCAATGGGTAGTATTCATGTAGCGCGTACTAAGTTTGCGCGTACTAAGTTAGTCTTTTACACTTTTATGGAGTGCCTGTTGCCAACTCATTTACCCTGTACAGATTATTTTAATACTTCAATGAAAAGTGTCTAAAAAATTAATTTTGCAATGAAATAGGAAGAAAAAGATAATATGAGTATGAACTGAATTTCAACAAAGTCTTTGGTAGATTATCTTTGTCATGAATATTGAAGGAGGAAGATGAAACCTAGCATTCCATAGAAGTGTGAACTAAAATTCTTGTTTAGTCTGGACTTTAGTCCCGGCTTAACTTATGGGAATACCACCCCATGTATTTTGTAACGGCAATCTAAATATAGCTATTAAAGAGAGGTAGATTGTGTCAGTTGTCTGCATTGTATATACATCAATGTTTTGAGAATAGCAAGAAAAATGGAGATGCAAATAATAGATTTCCCCTTAATATTGCTTCTGAACATTGTTGGGGGAACTGTGCCCCACTGAATGGTACAAAAATGAAAAATAAAATAATAAAATGATGGAAGATAGAAAAAGTAGATGACACATATCCTTGCAGTTCATTTAACTAGTAAAACAAGGCCCCTCCCCCATGGCTGGACCTGCACTACACCACTGATGAACAGTCACATATCAACATCAGATGCTGTTACCTTGGATACCAGGCATTGCCTGTCCATTGGTATCCTGGTAGTACTCCTGACATAGCATCCTCTCTGCTGCTACTGATTTACTGTGGATATCTCTCTCGGTCCTCTGCAACCTCACAATGTTGTCGTCTAGCAACGTCTGCCACTGGTCTAGATTCAACAAGCAATCAAAAAGAAAATACCGGGGGGTAACTTCAAATTTGTTTAAAGGGACTTTATAACATTGTTCAGATGAGAGATAGTGGTGCTAAGGTAGTGACTTCAATGCTAGATGTACAATTAAAGATAATCTGAAAATTTGAGTGAAAACGGATCATTATTCATGGTACAAATTGGGAAAAACTGATCTGATCGATTCCTTAATTCTCCCAACTATATTATTCTACTTCTATTCTGCTACTTGTCAAAGCCTGTTCAGCATCAAGACAAGTACAATTTAATTACATTTTAGGTGAATGTAAATCGTCACAAAGCAATAAAATGGCTCTACATTCCATTCCAGACAGTTAAGTGTTGACAGATTTTTATAGCCTGTTTTATGTATTTTTCTCATGGAAAAAGGGTTGGGAAAATTCAAAAATGGTTGGGAGAATTTACTGTTAATCACTGTAAGAGGGTGCCTCACATCGACGCCTTCAAAGAAAACCATAGATATCTTTGTGGTTTGAGAATTTGTTCAGGATTTTTTGCATGTCAGAGGGTTAGTATAGTAGAAGGAATATAGTAAGTAACATTTTATACAAAAATTAAGCAATTTTTTTCATCAACCTTCAACAATGTTACCGAGTCACTTTAACGTTTCCATAATACGCGATTTAAAATCACTAACTCTACAAGTAATGGAGACTTGAAGCATTTGATAAATGTTGCAGAATAACCCCCCAGTTGCTACAGATATAATATGCATACCTCTCCGTCTCTGGTAATCTCATAACAATATCATTAAATAATGTTTGCCATTGTTCCAAATCCAACAAGTAGCCAAACCAATATATCTGAGTACTTTCCTTTTTTATACAAGTTTTTTTCCACAATTTCAATGTTGTTGGTTATTGTTCATTTTTGTATGAGTCTGCAAGCATAAACAGTATAAAAATGAAAGCATCAATACTCAGCAAACATTCACTTAAGTTATCAACTTCTCAAAGATTACTAGTTGATAAATCTACCAGACAATCAAATGGACAGTCAAGTGGAAAGTGAATTGTCCACCTCCTTTGTCATAAATAATACAACACATACACAAGTAAAAAAACTTTGGGGAAAGTCCCTTTAATTAAGTGAAACTTACCGATAATGGCATCTCCATGGAAAGGTAACTTTGACAGGGAGAGTTTGCCGATGAGGGTACAGACAGCTGGACGCAGGATTTCACCCGTCATACCTCTGAACATCCTTCCTTCCTCCATCTATATCAAGAAAAACACAAGGAGAAATAAGGACTTGAATGTGCTTTCCAGATGGCACCTAAATACTTGAAGGGGGAAATATAAGTGCACTGTTTAATTTAACAAAGATTTATATCAGCCTTGATTTTATGGAATAAACACAAACACTTTTACATCAATGGCCGACCAAAGCTGCACATGAACTTTGTTTTCTGAACTCAATGACCATTTCACATTCGTCTTCTTACTTTCCTATGCCAGTGTGTATTCTCTGGGTAATAACTTCTCTGGGTCTGAATATCGATACAGTAAAAGCTTGAGCAATTACAAGGACAACATTCATAGTTGAAACTGAAAAGAGCTCCCTTGCAAATAATCACAAATATAAACGAGAGTAAAAAATAGTACCTCAGGGGAAATGATAAATTACCTTTTTTGTGATTGCTTTCAATCCTTCCACACTTGAAGAACCTATGATATCCACCAAAGACCTGAATGGGAGAAAAAGAGAATAGAATATATTAGGGAAAAATAAAAAGTTATTGATCGGAGGGTCTATAGATATCTACATGGTTTTGTATAAACAGATCTACAATATCAGTATTCAAGGTAAGGAGACTATGTGTACATCATTTTCCCCAATCTTATTGCATTTCCATTCTCTCCACAAACATACAATGTACATAATAGTTGCTGTTGCTAACATCCGATACTGCACTTTTCCATCTCCATCTAGCAGTCAACGTCACAGTTCAGAATTCAAATATGAAATCTCAATAATTAAAGGCCTACTCTCACCTCGACTCCCTTTCAGCGTATTCGTAGAGAGCGTGTGTCACTTCAGCTACAGCGAGAAGTGAACCGTGTCTGGTGTTGAGATCAATGCCAGTAGCCTTGGGTATCAAGTCAGGCAATACTGTCATGAAGAGAAGGGAAAGTGTCTTATTAGTGTGTGAATGGACAAGCTCAATTTTTGAAATAGTTTTCTTTTAGATGATATTGTCAGCAAGATTTAAAATTAAAAGTGAGTGAAATGTAAAACCTGTCCAGTCGATTTTAAAGTTATGGTTGAAACAATATGTTACATTGATGAGGTTTTTTCTTGAAGGAGAGTTGGGGGTCTTTTTAATGAATTCAAATCAATTTCAATTCAATTTATTTATGTTTCCAACAAAACATTACAAATCAATTAGAAACATTTACAACAATTTAGGAATACATATTGGAAACAGAGGGTCCACTTAAAAGCAATGCTTGTACAATTGTGGACCCCTCAAATGATACTTAGGAATAATGAGTAATTAAATTAACAAGTTCGTAACTACAAAAGGAACTAGGTACATGTTTATTGTATTTCATTTGGAAGTAAAAATGGAAAGAGAAACTGACATCACGTCAACAATTTGAAGAAAATGATGCATTTCTAAACTATCTGAACAATTTAACTTCAACATCAGCTGTTCAAAAAATATTCTCAATTACTTCATGTTCATTGCTGACAGCAGCCACTTTTCACATTCACTTCTACAAGAATCGTCTTGCTACCTTTGACACTAACCTGTTTTTGCCATGTACTCAGGTGCCTTCTTGGTAAGTTCATGTAATGCTTGTGAGGTCAGTTCACGTATTGCACTGTGTGGTGAAAAATAAAAGGTTTGTTTGTTTGTTTAACTTGACTGGTAAGAAAACATTTGTATGCCTGTAATTAAGCAACAAGGGGACCAACGGCTTTAGGTCATTCAGAGGGACTTGGTAATGAGGATTAATACCTTACCAAAGGGCACTATGCACATCAACTTTGTTTCGAACCCTGGACCTCTCGGTTATGAAACCACTGCTCTACCACTGAGTCATTACACGTCCTCTATGTGCAAATTGATATCAACCATAGAGATATTGAGGACAGATAAAACACTCTCTCACTCACAGATGCTTACTGCTAGAGCCGTCTGATTCTAGTGGGTAATGGATAGTATATATATATTATAACTTATGATGTTTGTTCTATTTTTGTATTTCTTGAATCATTTAAACCCCAGTGGTCTGTGTGCCCTGAGTATCATATGGCATTTACATATTTTCAATATTATATTCTATGTATTTGTAAAATTTGCTTGTATAAGGCCATTAAAAAAATATACATGTTTAGCGTCCCCGCCCGCTTCCTTTTTGGGGGCCGCCTCCTATTTTTTTTTTTAATTTTTTTTTTAATTTTTTTTTTTGAAAGAAAAAAAACATGAAAAACACTGCTAAAATGGCTCTATTTCTTTTTTTTTTTTTTTTTTTTTTAATTGTCGGCGGCCATCTTGAAAAAAATAGCCCCGACTGTCAGGAAAAATGTACCGAGCGGCCATTTTGAGCGGCCATTTTGAAATAAAAAATAAAAAAATAACTAGATGGAACTTCGAATGCGCGCAGTCGAAAAAGATGCCTCCGTCATAGAGCAAGTTTACAAACCAAAACAGAAGAAATTTTTCAAATTCAAGTTCAATTGTAATCCATTAACAGGTTCTCAGAATATGGTGATTACAAGCGATTTCTCATATACATATATGACCCTTTGACCTCATGACCCTAAAATCTACTCAGTTCATTGGCTCTGCAAGATGTCCTGAATTAAATAGTTATCCATCTGTCAGTTCTAATGAGAATGCGTTCACAAGCTATTTTGGCATACATAATGAGCCCATGACATTTGACCTTTGACCTCATGACCCAAGAATCTACTCGGTTCATTGGCTCTGCAAGATACATACATGATCTAAGTTTGGCAGGAATCCATCAATCTGTTCTAATGATAATGCGATCACAAGCTATTCTTGCATACATAATGAGCCGCATGACCTTTGACCTTGACCTCATGACCCAAGAATCTACTCGGTTCATTGGCTCTGCAAGATACATACATGATCTAAGTTTGGCAGGAATCCATCAATCTGTTCTAATGATAATGCGATCACGAGCTGTTTTTGCATACATAATGAGCCCTGTGACCTTTGACCTCGTGACCCCAAAATCTAATCAGTTCATTGGCTCTGCAAGATACATACATGACCAAAGTTTGGCAGGAATCCATCAATCGGTTCTTGAGATTAAAGCGATCACGAGCCGTTTTTGCATACATAATGAGCCATGTGACCTTTGACCTTTGACCTCGTGACCCCAAAATCTAATCAGTTCATCGGCTCTGCAAGTAACATACATGACCTAAGTTTGGCAGGAATCCATCAATCGGTTCTTGAGATAACGCGATCACGAGCTGTTTTTGCATACATAATGAGCCCTGTGACCTTCGACCTTTGACCTCGTGACCCCAAAATCTAATCAGTTCATTGGCTCTGCAAGATACATACATAACCAAAGTTTGGCAGGAATCCATTGATCGGTTCTTCAGATAACGCGATCACGAGAACGGGACGGACGGACAACCAGAAAACATAATGCCTCCGGCTACTTCGTAACGGAGGCATAAAAAGGGCCTCCTCCTTCCTATTTTTCAAAAAAACAGGACGCTTCACATGTTTTTTTTTTATTTGGCCTAATGTGAAGGATTCAGCCATTGGCTCGTAATCATATTTGCATTATACCATAAATACAAAAAATATATATAATAATCTCTATGAGTGTCTTCTACACAATATTCATAAGGATTAAAACCTTACATATCCCAAAATATTTTAATTTGTCTTAGGAGGATTCGGCTTTACGATACTTAATTATCTCTTTGATTTAATTCCTCTAGCCAATATTCAAATGAACTGTAAACTTACCCGTCCCAATGCCCGACCTTGACTTGGTACAGATGATCAATAAGAGGCAAGGTGTATTCCTCAAAATCAGCTAGATATGAGCTGTAAGAAGAAAAGGAAAACAAAACAAAAAATTAGCACCTCATTAAAATAGATTTAGGCCCAAATCAACCACTCGTTTTTTAACATTGAAACCAGAAGAAGAAAGAACAAGATTCATGGAAGTGATGAGTGGTGTTGCTTTAGAAATCTTTAAAAGAGGTCTGAAAAACTTTTTTAAGAGTTTTGATTTAGAAACAAAACAAAAAAATGGAATTAAAAGAGACTTCATCGCAGGAAAATCTCATTTACCACAGTAAATTCTGAAAGGGCTCCCATAAAAGAATAAGTATGTTTTTACACAAATTCATGAAATAAACAGGGATGCCAGTTAGAAGCGATCAGAGAGCCTGAAAATCACCTAGAGAGAGCTATTTTGTAAACACATAAAAAGCCTAAACTATGGTCTGAAAATAACTTGCCAGTGCCTGAATTCAGGCTATTGCCTGAAAACTGGCATTCTTAAATAAATGTAAATTTTCATATTGCTAAAACAGCTTCTTTTTGTATTATTTCAAGTTGATTGAAAGTGTTCTTGATGTTATTGCTGTCATTACCGTACCTGATATTGAGGTATGTATTGGTGCGGTTTCCAACTGCAAAGTAGTCTGCTGTTGTGACAATGTCGATACCATGAGGAAACGTTCCTTGCCGTCCAACATTCTCCTGGAATGCAGCCTAGTGGAAGAAAAGATTGTATAACTAGTTCATAAATCATATAACTAGTTCATACATTTTTTAACTAGTTGATATATTTTATAACTAGTTCATCCATTTATAACTAGTTCATACATTTTATAACTAGTTCATCCATTTATAACTAGTTCATACATTTTTCAACATGTTTGAAAGAAAAGCATACCTTTGTAAAAGTTTCTTTTCTAGATAAGCAGAAATATCAGAAACAGGTATTTAAGTTTGGAGAAATTTTGGCAAATAATCAAATAAATTATTCAAATACAGATTTAAATTCAATCATTAGATTAAGAAATCTGAAATATGGAATCATTTTGTAAATACCATGTCATCAAGAAACACTGCCAATAAGTTTCTGCAGATGAATTTAAACAAAAAGTAAAGAACTTGTTTTTCTCTTCAAAGGAACCATTCCCCTCATAATAAACATCAAAACATCAAAACATATCATGATCAGTATGTTTTGACATGCATGAATCCTTTTTTTTTAAAAATCTCCATCTTACTGATGCTGCTCTCCGGCAGTTGACTTCTCGATCAAAGACAGTTGTGATGAGCAAAGCAGCAGCAATCTCATTGACGTATGGTGTGATGACGTCAGGGTCATATGCTCTCGCAAAGGACCAGCATACATAGCAAGCTGAATCCCTCACATGGGCACCTACAGAGACAGAGAGAGAAAGAGACAAAGGAGTTAAACTAGGAAGAGCAGCAGCAATCTCATTGACGTATGGTGTGATGACGTCAGGGTCATATGCTCTTGCAAAGGACCAGCATACATAGCAAGCTGAATCCCTCACATGGGCACCTACAGAGACAGAGAGAGAGAAAGAGACAAAGGAGTTAAACTAGGAAGAGCTGCAGCAATCTCATTGACGTATGGTGTGATGACATCAGGGTCATACACCCTAGCAAAGGGCCAGCAGACATACATGTAGCAAGCTGAATCCCTCACATGGCACCTAGGAAGAAAGGGAGACACACACACAAGCAATTGAAATTATCACAAAAGCTACCAAATATCGTCATTTGCTTTTTTTAAAGGCATATATATGTATTCCCCCCCCCCCCCTTCAACTTTGAATCAAAATTAAAAACAAACAGGACTATGATTACAAAAGGACATTGGCTTTTTCATTTGTGTGCAAAAAGTACATTTGTTTCCTATTACGATACTGTACAATGTACTTGTATATGGACTACATAAATATGCTCAAAGCTCATATGTTACACTTTACCTTCAAGCCAATCCAAATATATAAATATATCTGCATTTACAATCCTATGTGTTTTATGATACTATGAAATTTCACAAAATCCTATGTGTTTAAATGGTACAAAAATACATATTTCCTGTAAGCAAATCACAAACACGTGTGTATGTCTATAGCACCAACTTACCTACACTGAAAGACCCTTTCTTGACATCATAGGCGAGAGCTTTCCTTACAACAGGGATGACTGTAGGATGGGAGAGAGAGAGAGCAAAGGGAACCTTGATGAAAATAATGGTAGGGAGTATGCAAAGTCTGCATGGCAGTGTCAGCTCAGAAACAGAAGGATGTTGATTCAATGATGAGGTCAAGGAGATATCTCTCCTTTCTTGTAAATCTATTACTGATAGTTCCCAGGCCCCCATCTTAAAAACAGTTGCGATTGATCCGAATCAATCACAAGTCTGATTTATTCAAAAACAAGTTTACAGTCTCCTATCCCTTATTCACATACTTGCGACTGATATCAATTGCAAGTAAGTTGCGATTGACAACAATTGCAAATAAGTTGTGATTAATGACAACTGTGTTTATAAGACAGGGCCCTGTTCTGAGAATAAACCCCGGTTTATTTCCTCTTTGCTATCTTTGGGACATTGATGAAGAGTCTTGGCTCTCTCATGAAAGGTCCTGGGTTCAATCCTTGCTTGGAGCTTACATCCTTGGGCAAGGTGCTCAACCCACATTTGCCCCTCTCTACCCAGGCATATAAATGAGGTACCTGGTAATCCTGAGGTATGATAATTAATACTGATTAGGCTACCCAGGGAGAATAACACCACATTATCATCCATTTGATTTATTTCAAACATATACAAACTGGGAATTAGACTAACTGGTTATTAGACCAAATGGGTATAAATTTATTGGAGATGAGACCAAATAGAAATTAGACCAAATGGCTATTAGCCTACATGGTCATTAGACCAAATGATAAGTTGACAAATTGATTATTAGACCATGAGGATAGTAGACGGGCTGGGTGTAGACCATATGGGAGTGGACCAAATTGGGTAGTAAACGAACTGGTTATAGACCAAATGGCATTTCACCTGAGATGATACTGTATGCAGAGGGTATAATCAAAACCTCCTTACCTTCTGGTAATCTAGCTGGTAGAAGGAGCCCTCTCCTGCCAAGCTCAGCCAAGGCTAGACAGCTACCATGCCACGCTCCATCGGACTCTCGCATACTGAAATCAAAATGTATTTCTTTGTTTGCTGGTTTACATTAGGATGCACACACAAAATGTAAACAAGATATTTAATCTGTGATATACTTTTAAATGTCCATTCACAGTATGAAGTATATTCCTTTTGCAGGCATCAGTCTTAAAACTGCAAAAACAGTGGCATGAAAAGGCATGTCCAAAACAACAAAAAAACATAACTGTTGCAATTGCTAATGTTATAGCTTTGTGATAGAACCTTAGTTCTAGAAAACAGGGGTAGTAAATATCTCTTCTATCTTACTGGTATATCATATTACCAACAGATGTCATTAAGATATGTAAATTACAACTTTTTACTCATTGTTAGGCCTTTTTGCGTTCTGAACAGATATTGTTTTGCCACTACTTTTTCGCTATCAAGCTACCTAACATAGTTCATATAGATATGTCCTTTTAGAACTCCTAAACTTGATTGCTCATTGGATATGTGAAATTGAATCGTTGATGGGTCATAATGTTCCATGCATGTTACTGAAAGAAAAAGAAAATTAGGTTAGTTTTAGGTTTTAGGTTTCTCACCCTTTGACTGTAGTTTACAAATATTGTTCAAAATCATGGATCAATGACCATTTCTTTTTTGTTTCAAAAGTTTGGAAAAAGGATACGCCACATTTGATGTATAGAAGAAAACCAACTTCATGACTTTCCATGACTCTCAATGTCCCATTTTTTGCTTTTTTCCATGACCGGATAAGTTCCAGTTTGGTATGGGTTGCAGCATTCAAGCATCATAGGAATACCACAAAGTGGTATATATATATATATTACTTCATGGAAGGCTTCCATAGCCACAAAAAGCCCACACCCACAATCAATATTCATGACTTGTCATGACTTTTTGAGATTTGTTTTCTTTCTTTTTCCATGACTTTCCAGGTTATTTCCATACTGTGGGAACCCTGAAAGAAAAAGTGACAATCTCTGTAGACATACCTGATTAACTCTAAAGCTGATCCTACTACCTGATCTGCTAGCTCTTGGGGCAGTCTCCCTGTAAGACGACCAATCCTGACAGACACAGAATCAAACCGAGTTATACACAATGACCCTATACAATTACTTCACCTCTGAATCGCTTCTGAATACTATGGATCCTTCACTGACAAGACATGACCCCTTCATATAATTGGTGTGTAGACAGTTACAAGGAGATGTGACACAATGGCTACAGATTTATTGGAAGAATAGTTTCAGCCAAACCGGATGAATTTCTATGACTAACATTCATTAAACCATGCTTCTTTATAAATGAAGGATAAACATTTTCCATTTAAAATACTTACTCTCCAATTTATCAAAACTACGTTCACATGAATTCCTCAATGAAAGTAAAATTCACTGATAAATAGAAGTAGATGCTTACCCTTTAGCAGCTGACCACCTCACTATTGTATCTTTATCCTTCAATCCAGTCAGAAGTTGTTCTGAGAGAAGAAAAAAAAAAATTGTTTGTACAAAGTAGTGCAGGGAGATAAGGATAGACCCCAGCACAGTAGTACCGGTAGTAAAAACCACCTGGTAGGCACAGATACCGGAAAATTAAAAGAAAATACTACATTACACCAGGAAATGGGATATATTTTGCATTGTTGTTTTCTCTCACTACAAGAATCATGTAGTAACCATAGGTTTGAAGTTAATAGTAAACTATACCTGAACTTTGACCAATCTGGCAAACGAAGATTTAAATGGTGGATTCTTACATAAGTGATGATGCATAATGTCTCACAAAGCAGAAAATTCAACAAAGTCTAGAGAAGGAACAAAAAGAAAATATCTGATTTGATCTATAAAAAGAGTGCCAATACCAGATGTTTCAATGCATTATTATGAATAATTGATAGATACATGTTTAAGAATTAACATTAATTAAAATGTATAAAACTTATAAGTAGCACAAACTAAAAGGACAATGCTACGGTCACAAAGGTTCGTACGAATCTCCGTTTTTCCATTGTCTTCCCGAATTTCCATTGTCTGAAAATCGTTTGTACGGTGTTCGTAGCAGTTCGTAATGGCATTTGTGACCGAGGCTTAAGGTGTGCATATACATACATAGATATACATACAGGGTGTACATATCTCTTGGATTTATTGCAAGCTCTTGCATGGCTATAACCTATAATACATAAAATAGTTAACTGATAACTGTATCTACTCTATGTTTCAATTCATACCTGAATGTTAAGCAAAATGTAACCTTGCTTTTAGGTTGAGAATTATGTTTAGATTCTATTATTGCAAAATAATGTCCTGAAATATGGTAAAATTGTGTTTGTTATGCTTTCTTTTTCATTGGACTACTTTATATATGTATGCCCACAATTACAAGTACATCCTGTAGTGTCAGATTTGAAAGATATCGCACATTACAAACTTCACTTTTTTAAAGAAAGGTCACTCACCTATTACATCTTCAGTCTCCTCTGGAATGTCATAGTTCTCATCATCATAATCATCCTCCTTAGTCACTGTGGTCTTTGATGCTATGCCAGCAGGAGCTGAGGCAGGCTGCAGGTTTTCAGCCAGAGATCGACTCCCTCTTTGGTATCTGTACACATAGTGGCCATCATTAAAAATCAATGCAGGCTTCAAAAGAGCACATCTTTTTCATACATGATAGTACCTACCAGACAAACTATACAGCCATCATAACATCATTTATCTCCTAATGTTTATGTACAAACGAATATTCAACTTGAAATTGGAAAGTTTGGGTTGTAAAAAGAAAAGAAGCACATTACTGATAGTCTCATAATATTCTTATTGTTTGAAAATATATATACACAAGAACATTTGGTATTCTATCCATGATTTCTGGTAAATATCCGCAAGGATTGCTGGATAATGGCTATTCTGTCCCCTGTTGGATTCCAATTATCCTGAACCTTGCTTTGGAAAGATTCCAAATATCTTTCAAAATCTCTTTGGTGTTGGAATCACCAATTTAATTGTCTACTGAAATTAAGGAAAGATTCTAACCTCCATTTCATGACTCTGGAAGGAAGAAAAGTGAGGCCTAGTCTCTGCACCAGTTTCATAGACAGCTTCCTTATCTGCGTGTTGTTATGACTGCTTAGCTCACACTCCATTGACACTCGCAAAACAACTGGAGCTGGAGACAAAATAGAAATAACAGCTTAAAGGCATCACATAACAATGTTAAATCTGAGATGCACGGACCTACGTGTTATCAGTGTCTATGATATGGTGTAATATTGAAGCCCTAAAAAAAATCGCACTTCAAAATGATCAAGAAATGCCTTATTGCAGCATGAGCTAAATCTAGGATTTTGTTTTAGAATCTGAGACAAAGTTAACGGATCCCTTTAATTAAATTAAGTTGTGTCTGTGTGGTTAGGTGAACTTTGTGTTCAAATTTCTTAATCGGGTAATTACAAACATGTAACAATCAATATTTACAACTGAATCCTCCGGGAACCGACCCTTAATTTAACATCACTATCCAGAGATGTGACTTGATTTTAAAGCAGGATCATCAAGAGTTGATTTGTAGATGAAGACGGAAGGCTAACCATATGGTTAGTGGCCACCTTTCTACAGAACATTTTTCTACCGTGTTTAACGTGTACTGTTTCACTCTAAAAAGAAATATGTATTGGCTATCTTTCAAAACTTAAAATTGGTCACATTTTAAGCTTCTAGCCTTTAAAGGCTGATTTAATCTTGAATTTCTAACAGATTGTATCATATTTATTACTTTGCTTACAACAAGAACAACAACAAAATAGCAGAGGATTTTGCATCTTTTCTGCTTGATTTTTTATTTGAATATTTGCACTAATCAAGTAAGAGCTCCAAATAAATACTTTCAGATGAATAGAGATATGGCTTCTAGAAAGAAAGTGAAACTTGTTGTTATCTGATGTGAAGGTGCATATACATGTACATGTTTGTTCTCAAAATAGGTATATCGTTTATCAAGAAATACCTGAGAAAACTTTCAACTTACCATATTGAAGGATGTCACTTCTCTTGCCAAGCTTGAATAATTGAGCCTGTAAAGAGAAAAATACCAGAGTTGTTGTTGCACAAGAATCTATTTTTTTAAAAGCCAGATATCTTACAAAATATAGGTAGAGGTGTCAAAGTCCAGATGTTTTAACTCTTGAGTAGAAATAGATTCTCCACCCAGGTGTTAAATGGGTACCCAGTAGGATGCAAGCTATGTGGTTGGATTGGCATGTGTGCTCTTGTAACATGGCGCCTAGCCGGAATATTCCTAAGGTGGCATGTGCACTATCAAATGTGGATGAGCAATCAAATCCATCCACCGGGGTACTTTTAATTACAATGAAAAGCATTTAGAAACGTAGTAATAAGCGCTAAACAAATTTAACCATTATTATATATAGATACTATGTATCTGCACATTGGCAGATAAAGGTCATTTGTACAAAACTGTAAAACCCATCGATCCAAATGCAGGATACGTGTTCATGAAAGTCATGTAATCATTATTCATTTACGCACCAGCGGCACATTCTACGATACGCAGGTGGAAGCATTCTTTTCAAGAGGGCAAACAAAAGGTATTCATGAAGCACCTCCATCGCTTTGGCAGTGATTATACTAAAATGCACAAAGTGGGACGTCTCCATCTGTAAAAGGTCTGTGGATATTTTAGGTCATTTGTACAAGTGCTATATATGATGAAAATATTAATATTTCATGGATGTATCAAACCAAGTTAAATACACTGTATATCTTACCAGGACAGACAAGACTCCAGCCATTTTGAATATTGATGTAATGGTTTCCTCTGGAAAGAATGTGAGATAAAAAATGTGACCATCAGCATCAAGATAGGTAAATATGACATCTTACAGCAAATTCTCAACACATACATGTACATATTAACCACACTTCTACAGGCATGCATTAGCAAGGTTTTCCTACAACAGAGGATCAAATGATTGATGCGGTTCTAGGACACCTACCCCCTGGACATTCATCCCCCCCCCCCCAGTCAACTACCCCCTAGAACAACTAACCCCTAGGGCAACCACCCTCTAGGACGGATACCCCCCAGACAACTACCCCCGGACAACTAACCCCCGAGACAACTACCCCTACGACGACCATCCTTTAGGACAACTACCCCCGGACAACTATCCGAGGGGGTAGTTGACTGGGAGTGGTTATTCCGGGGGTGGATATCCAGGATGTAGGTGTCATGATACGGATTGATGCACCACATCCTGGATGAAATGGTCCAGAAAATTTTGCGGTGGCAAACTCAATTTTGTATACAAGATATCTATATTTCTTTTATTTTTACGTCCAATTCCATTGAGTGCTTTACAAAATCCCATTATTATTATTACTATCATAATTGAAAACTTACTTTTTCCTTCCTCTGTGACAGTCTGCAGACACCAGTCCAGAAACTCAGGTAACCTCATCTGTTTAACATCATGTCTCGTAAGAAACCTACATCAATTAATGACAATAGTAGATAGCCATAGAACACACCTTCTTTCAGTTGGCAAGAATGCATACTTTTGCTCTTTTGCCAATCAAATAATGACAACAACCACATCTGGGAGGTGTTTCACAAAGATCCTAAGTCGAACTTAACTCTATGTTGGACTTCAATTATGGAAAGCTGTAAGCATCTTTGAAAATATTTTGTAAAAGTTATTTTATAAGGCATAAAATGTTGATTCAAATCATTCATATTTTCTCTCATCAAGGAGATTTCATGTTCTTGATGTGGAATTTATGAAAAGTTTAAAATACTTCAATTTTCGCTTTTGAATATATTTCATTTAATGGCTACAAATGATATTTAAGTCTAACTTAGAGTTAAGTTCGACTTAGGATCTTTGTGAAACACCCCCTTGAAGTAGCACTTATTCAAGATTGCACAAACGTGATCTTGAGCAGCATGACGTAACTATAAAGAAAACAAAATTCTTCAGATTTTGGAATAAAGCTTGTGACCCGTGTATAAAACTTACCCCTGATGGCGACCCTCCCACCAATATGAACTACCACAGCAACATCACTCAACAGCCAATTAAATGAAGGTTTCCAAGGAAGTTACAATTAATGGCAGCATTACCATCAGTGTTATCTTGAATGCAATGGGATCTTGGTTTAATAGTTGAGTTGAATATTAAAGGGGGGTTGTATTGGTTAATTAATAGGGCTGAGGCAAAAGACCAGGTTTCCTTATGAAATACATAAAGTCCCTATCACACGTCAAAGAGAATGTTCATTTTTAATGGCTTCAGTCCTAAATTATCTTGATCTTAGTTTGACAGATGAACAAAACATTCAGAATTAAAACAGTGATACCCTTTTACTTGCATTTAATTCTCATTCTGAAATCACCATCATAAAATAAAAGAAACACAGAAATTGTTATGATAATTTACCTTGACACCATGAAGGCAGCTGCATCTCTGCATTTGTCGCTCATCCCAAGATAAATCTAAAGAAGCAGCAAAGGAAATCAAGATAGCATAATTATTCTCTTCTCTGTCTTTCCTAAAATTATTAAAATTAAATCATCAAGCAAAAGGCAAAATCATCCAGCCTCCAACACTTGCATTTGGACTAGTTCTGATATAATCCTAAGTTCTGGTAATGATGGAATACTATTTCTCACAGAAACTAAATGATATCTTGCAAACAATTTCTGACAAAAAATGCCTCATAATTGATTAATGACAGAAAGAAAGAGATTTTATTCTTGACTTTGAATAAATTTCCTCTACAAAATGTAAAGGCGAGTTGTAATTTTCAGTTAATGTGATTTCCAACGCGTTTACTTTTTAACATTTTGTCGGCCCAAGCATTTTTTTTTCACAAACAACTCTAGATTACTTTAAGCTGGTTTTCTTCCTCTTAAAATTCATACAAACCAAAACTAAAAACTAGCTTTTAAGGACATTGGGCAGGATTATACGCCTTCAACACAGGAAGGGTCAAGGTGTGGAAACTGACCTTGGCTACATTGAGTATCCTGTCCATGGTGGGTAGACTCTTAGTCTGCTGGTCACCTGCTCCGGCCACACCACTGTCCAGTCTAGACATATCAAATGGTATCATGCATATCATGGACATCCAGAGCAGTAGCATGTAGCGAGACTCCCAAGTCTGTGATGGACAAAGTAGAGAAGCAAAGCAGTATAGCAGTACATTACAGGGAGTTTGGAGTGCTTTAACAGGTGACTTGAAAAGGGCCTTACATAAGAACTAGTGCTGTAGTCAAACGTTTAACCGTCCGGTATCCGACCGTCCATGGCGGATTCCGTTTTCAATTGGACGGTTTCGTTTTCCCGTTTTTTTTATTTTTTTTTTTAATAATTTTTTTTTTTATAATTTTTTTTTTTTTTATAATTTTTTTTTTTTTTTTTTTTTTTTAAGTTTCGATTTATGCCCCTCCACCTGGCACTTTGCCTGGCAATGTCTCCCAGCTCAGTAATCTGTGTGTTGACTCACTACTCCGAAACTAGAACAATTAACACTCCAATTTGTCTGTCATCTTGGTTTGAAAGTAATCTTTGTAATAGATCTCAATATGTAGTTTATAATAATAATTCATCCAACTTTTACACATGGCGTACCACAAGGTTTTATCCTAGGTCCTCTACTGTTTTTAATTTACATTAATGATCTTACACATTATTCTAAAAACGACATTGTTACTATTATTTGTGACAAGTTCACAAGCACAAATCGGCGCCTTCAAATGCACCTCGCAGTTAAATAAAAGTCCTTCCCGTTTTTTCACACGGACCTGGCTTGCTGGGTCAAAAAAAAAAAATCAAAAAAAAAAAAAACGATTTTTTTAATCGTTTAACCGAAAACCGTCCGGTTTTAACTGGCGGTTAAACGGAATTGGAGATATCCGTGATGTTACAGCACTAATAAGAACTATTTACAGTTAACTCTGCATAAGTCAAATCTATTGGGATTGGAAATAGGAAGTGTAAAAAAAGTTTGACCAAGGGAAAATTACATTTATGCGACTTTCAGTTATGCAGAGTAACTGTACTGCATTGAATATCGTTTGTATGTGTGTGTTTGTGTGCTTGGACTTAACAAATTTGTATTGATAATCTGATAGCTTACAATGTAACTGTCTTACGAAATGGCTCTGACTTGAACATGTGTCATTTTATAAATGCAGGGAGACCAGAGAGTCGACCACTTGACCAAGTCATAATGTCTCCTGAGGGGCATTAACTCATTTTCTTTTATCAAAGAATTATTGCCCTTCTGGTTCTCAACTGACAATATGCATTCCATCACATAACACTACATGAAAATGAACTTTAAACAAAATATATATATTGTCCATTCAAAAAATTCAAGTTTCAATCTACAGGCTCGAGTTCTATTCATTCTCTTAATCAATTGACATGCAAGGAAACAGCATATACAGGATGTCTCTACATTTCTCAAGCAAAGACAAAATAAACACAATTTGATAATTTGTTCATACCTCATGATCGTTAGGATCTTGAGCACTCAGGAGGGCAAGGGTGGGTTCCAGATCCACGACCTCATGGGGTAGCAGTCTAACGATGACCTTGGGTCCGCGAGCCTGAAAACAAAGGTCAAATCATGTGCACAATGCTCAATAATACATCCTTGAGAAGGGGCCATATTCTAGCTATGAAAATAAATCACTTAAAGGATTCTGAGGAAATTAGGATTGATTCACATACTAAGGATTGTC
The DNA here is from genome assembly GCA_035222895.1 of Strongylocentrotus droebachiensis. Taxonomy (NCBI): domain Eukaryota; kingdom Metazoa; phylum Echinodermata; class Echinoidea; order Camarodonta; family Strongylocentrotidae; genus Strongylocentrotus; species Strongylocentrotus droebachiensis. The sequence goes on from JAVYIG010006928.1 coordinate 32,885, forward strand.
AATACATACATGTACGTGATGAGTAAAGTCTTGTCTCGTTTACACAGAAATGGCCTCACTTTAAAGCAAAAAGGGAAAACTCACAACAAGAGAGTCTCACTTGGAAATAGGAGAAGTCATATAGAGAAATATATACAGGTAGCGGATGTCATAAATAATGCAGGCAAACTGATGAAATACATGTACATATATGTTCCTTTACTTTGTGACTTCCACTACGATTCTATAAAATCAATGACAACTTGTTTCAAAACATACACCTCACTCCTGTATCTTTAAGATATTTCTTTTGTTACAGGATAGTTCGGGTTGATATTACATCTCATTGGTCTCAAGATAAAATAATAATTTCTGCATCAATAATGATAATATTCTGGGTTTATATAGCGCTTAATACGTCTATGATGTCTCAGAGCCCTTTAAAGAAATATTTATGCACTTTATCCTCTCCCTAGGAAGTATTCCAGCCAGGCACGCTTTTATGGACGCTCACAATGCTGAGCAAACTACATTGACTTTCACATCCTACTCGGTACCCATTTAACACCTGGGTGGAGAGAAACAATGTAGATCAAATAATGCATCATCAAGGGTTAAGTGGTCAGCCTTAGGTAAGCCAAAATCTAATCTGTACCCTAATCTAGCCCTAAACCAAACACTACTTTTGACCATAATCCTAATTTTTTTGTGTGTAGGACCAGGCAGGGGAGTGTTTCACAAAGACTAAGATCGACTTTAAGTTGGACTTAACTATGGCAGGCCATTCATGCCACCGTTTACTCTCACCATTTACTGTCAATGGTCTCTCAAGAGACTTACAAATCCTGGTCACACATCTACAGAATTCAGCTTTTTTATAGTTCATTATTGAAGGAAAAAAGATTATCTATAAAGATCATAATTGAGAGACCAATGGTGAGAGCAACCAGTGGCATGAATGGCCTGCTATAGTTAAGTCCAACTTAAAGTCGATCTTAGTCTTTGAGAAACACCCACCAGAGGGGTGTTGCCAGTTTGATACAGTCAGACTTGCCTATTAAGGTCCTTTAGTTTTAGCCAGGGTCCTTAAAACACATTTCCCTTTAGAGGGAGGCATTATTGATGACCACAATAGACATATGCATACATGCCAACATTTGAAAATCAGAAATCTGTACAAATTATGCTATTTTCAAAAAAAAGAGGAACAATCCTAACTCTCCTATTCAATACTACAGACAAATTTGTACAGGAAGAGGAACACCTGCATTAAAATGATAATTATCTTCTCCCAAAAAGAGGAATGTTCCTCTTTAATCTGAACAGTTGGCATGTATGCATATGGCCTTTATAGAGAGCTGGCCACTAAGAAAGGTTTGACTGTAGTTTATTGATAAGGCCTTAAAAAAAAAGATGTGTATTACCCTTGTTTCTCCCTCTTTGGGGTAATATTTCTCAGAATTTTGCTTTGATACATATTTTTTTATTCATTAACATTTTTTTCTTCTAAAAAAACGGTTTAAAAAATCATCTTTTTATTTAAAGGCGACCGTAGATTTCAAGATTTTGGGGTCGGTCGCAAAGGGCAGTACAATATCTTTTTTTAAAGGCCTAATGATAGTTCACCTTCGTGAGTAAATAGAGGAACTTGAAGGCAAGATGGGAGAGCTTCCTGTCAAGGTTCATGTCTCTACCGATGGAGAGGAAGTCCAGGACCATCTCCTCCAGGTAAGGGTCCAGCAGATGAGGCTGCTCCTGGTACTCATCCACAATCACTGTAAGCAAGTAATAATATGTGATCATCAGGGTAATCAAATCTTTATAATCAATCTTTATAACAAGTTGCTTTTGAAAAAAACAGAAAAACCTGATAAAACAGATTAGGTGAAAGTTAAAAAGTAGATAGGTCTCTCTCCACTCGAACGCTTCACCAGGCAAAAAAATATAGGGCTAGTCTTAAAAAATTATATTAGGGAGGCCAATGCCCAAATCTAACTTTTTAATTACGATTAAAAGAAAGCATTGTCTTTCACTAAGACAACTCACCCATCTGTCGACTCCAGAATTTCCATAAAATAGGAGATATCCAGCTCTTTTCTATGCAGTTCCTTCTACGCCTGGCCATACAGTACGTAAGAGCCTTGAAACAATCAATTTCATGGTCTCAAAAATTACGTTGAGAATTAGACAGGCCCGAGGGAATAGGCGTGTCATCATGGTCATTGCCCGGACAACAAGTTCAAAACTTCGCGCGAAAGTACATTCATCATCACCGGCTAGCCTCGAATTAGTCGCACACACCGACACAGTACTGCAGGCCAGGTACGGTAATTGCATGCAAGCTCCGATCGAGCCATGCTAGCCATGGCATGGAGGGTCAAAACATAATAGAGAGAAAGCTCGAAAGCCACTCATTGTAAATTAAGAAAGTGATTGAAATAAATAATTAGGCCTACCTTAGTTTTGCGATGTATTCCAATTACTATTTCCTCATGAGTAAAGATCAATCTGACACTGCATTATCATCGATCGATAAATCCCACTTGCACTTCAGCGAACACAAACTTGCAGCAAACACAATACGGAATCAAACATGACTGCACGCATTGATAGACGTGTACTACTTACAGAGATATTTCTCTCCCTCTCTCTCTCTCTCTCTCTCTCTCTCACTAACCATATGATGATATCATACACTAAAACCATGAACCTAATATAGAATGGACTATTGACGGCAAGAGTAGTAAAAGTAATGATAGCTACCACCTGTTCTTATGTCTTACTTTCCTCTATGTTTTAAGTCTGACCGCAACGCTGCGGGCATGTTTTGATAAGCCCGATAAGGGTCCTTTGGTCCTATGAGATCCACCAGGATTTTGCCGCCCTCTATCAGCCAAGTCGCTTCGCACTGACCAATGCTTCCCACGATTTGCGCTTCTCATTTCATGAATGAATCGTGACAGGAGAGCCTTTTGCCCATGCGCAGCTAAATACTACGTCAATAGTGCCCCGGATGTAAATATGAAGTTTACGTCCTGTTCATGCTCGCCAATCATTGAATCTGTAAAAAAAGCTGTTGAAATCGGTGATTTCCTCGATTTTTTACGAATTTTTGTTGGTGTGTAGCAAACTCATCATATAAGCAAGGAAAGTCACCACAAGAGCTTACAAAATACAGTTTAAAAAGTGTTTTTGCAATGACAACCTTCGTCATTGCCTTGTTTTCGTTCACATTCTGCCCCATAAATATTCTTCTTAGTATCGTCAGGAAATCCCATTCGTTTTGCACGTAGTGCTTGTTATTCCTAGTTAGGTGCTTTCCCTATGTCCATTTCCTATCAAATTTCGTAGGCATCATCTCTAGCATCTCATCCAGGTCACTACTTTCTTCGATTTTCGAAATCACTCATGCATAACCGTCCAGGCGCCATTTTGTCCGTTTCTGGTCCATTTTAAAGCCTTTCTTTCTTCCTTCCTATCTCCACTATCCTAGATCCTACAAATTTCTAACAAATTCGTCTAGATAGTCTGAAAGATGTTCTTTCATCTGCGACATATAACTTGACCTTCAAAATACCCTCTTCGTACTCAAAATTCAAATCTGAAACCGACTCCGTCAAAAATCTCTCAAATTCTTGAAAAATGGACCCCTAAAAATCTAAAGCTGCCATAACTTTCTCATATAAATTCCTTTTTGTGTCTAAATATCACAGTATCCTTATCTTATAATTGCACATAGCCATGCCAAATTTCATGCTCCAATGGCTATGCAAAACATAAATAGCGCCCTCTAAAGTTCTGGGAATTGGCTTTCTTTCTGTGGCCGTATCTCCATTATGGCCTGGCATACCCGTACCCTTTTTTAGATTTAGATACTTGAAGATATGCCCTTTCCAGCCATATACAAAATTATATACCCTAACACTGACCGACTTTGCGAAAAATGCCCTCCAAATTCGCCATTTTCAAGAAAATTGAGAAATAACTTCAAATTGCTCTAAATTAGCGATCTTTATAACTACATCAATGAAACTTGGCAGACATATGTATCCATATACGTGACAACTGTCCGCCAAGTTTTGTAAAATTCGAATATGTCAGCGCAAAGTTATCGCCAAAAATTATGAATTTGCTATGCACTACGTAATAGCGCATTTAATGCGTGCAATACATTGCGCGAAGATAACAATGGTGTCAAACTGACCGCAATGAACTGCCCTTTAATATCGAATGATACCAAGTATAGTATATGTTCACACAGAAAATTGTGAATAAATCGCATTTGAACAAAGGTCACTACACGAATTCCGCCGAGTTTCCGCCCGAATCTAACACGTATCGGGTATGACGTCATTTTTTCAGACTGCTTTTCGCCCCTTAAACGTCCTTTTTTTTCCTTGAAAATTTGCAGTGACATGCCGAGTTCCAATACGCAGGGCACCTCATGGCCGGATTTTTAAAATTGGTCAATCGGGCTATTTAAGACGCCATTTTGTCCTATAAATCTATTTTACATCACGTGTTTCGATAGGATTATCATAGAAAAAAAAGAGTGGTTTACAATAACAATCATGAAATCCTCTTTCTAATGATACCAAATACGGCCCATAAGGAGACATAAAGAGAGAGAGAAAAAAACAATATAACTCCGGTCATAATACAGATCCTGTACGTTTTCCGCTCATGCATTACACGCATTGTCTATGGGGCATATCGGGTTCACGCTTTTGACCCCCAGAACGATCTGTATTGCAATGACGAACTAGTCTGCAGGCACAGACCCTAATTTGACACTTTATCAAAAAATCATTGTGCCTTGAGAGAAGTCTAGCCCAGCTACCTACTGGTTGTGTCAACATGGCCTATGGTAGTCTTATAGTGCAGACTCACTTTTACGACTGACCAGGGTTTGTGCTTGCAGACTAATGACGAACATACACCAAATCCCCTTGGTTTTTGCATGCAGTGCTTGCGAGCCCTTTATCCCAATTTCTTTCAAACTTCGTAGGCATAGTCACTACCATCCCATCAAGGTCACTGTTGAGGCCTTTCTTTCGCCCTACCTATCTCCAATATCACAGAAGCTACAGACTTCGTACAAATTGCTCTGGATAGGGCAAGAGAAGCTCTTTCGTTTGACACGTAGAAACATGGCGTCATTGCACGCACATCGTTGTGACACGATTGCATTTCTAGTTTTCTCCTGTTTCCGTTGATTTCTCTGTGAAACCAACGACGTTGTGGTGATCACAAATCCTTCGTTTGTTGATACAATCATTCGTTATTTGTTGCGTTTGCGTGCGTTTTTTTTATAGGCATTGGAAGAATGGGGTTGTTTTTCATGAGTGCTCAGAAAATCTGTGGTAATGCGTGATTTCTTCGCATCATGACCACTAAATTGCCGTGCCTTTGTCTAATCCAAATTGCACATGTAGTCCCATTGATAGAGATCGGCGGGTGCATGTTTTTTCAAGTTATATTTTAGACTTGTTAATTCGAGAGTGACTGCTTTTTTTTCTTCTTCCCTCAGATTTTATCTTATTTTATCTTGATGTAGGCCTACTAGGCCAAATAAAAAAAAAAACATGTTTAGCGTCCTGTTTTTTCGAAAAAAATAGGAAGGAGGGGGCCCTTTTTATTTGTTATTTGTTATTTCAAAATGGCCGCTCAAAATGGCCGCTCGGTACATTTTCCCTGACAGTCGGGGCAATTTTTTTTCAAGATGGCCGCCGACAATTTTTTTTTTTTTTTAAATCAGAAATAGAGCCATTTTAGCAGTGTTTTTCATGTTTTTTTTCTTAAAAAAAAAAAATTTCAAAAAAAATTTTCAAAAAAAAAAAAAAAAAAAAAAAAAAATCAAAAATAACAAATAACAAAAAATAGGAGGCGGCCCCCAAAAAGGAAGCGGGCGGGGACGCTAAACATGTATATTTTTTTAAATGGCCCTATATGTGTACGTTTTTTTTGAGAATCTAGGAATTAGGATAAATATCTGTGTCAGTAAATTTGGGAATTGACCATTGCAAAATATTCAACATTTCCGTCGTCTAGACTATGTCGATATGGACTGCCCATCATAATCATAAAGTTCTTCCAAATTGATGTCATCTAATGATAATCCTGCCCTTCTAATTACTTTATAAACAACACATGACTCATGAGTACGAGAAAAATATGTATTATGGAACAATACACACATCGAAATAAATAATAATTGTTAGTATTAATACAACGCTGAAAACAATAACAATAATATCGTCAGGCACAAAGACGAAAACATGTTTGCTACGACCGCATGGCGGAGAGCGCTCATACAATTAAAGACTAGGTTCTCAACGATTTGAAGGAGCAACGAACAACCCCAAATCGCGAGCCTGCTGTTGCGATTATGCAAGATTGCGCAAGTGATCGCATCCAGCTGTCGGGTTGCGGTGGGACCACCGCTGGGTTTTTGCATCGGCGCGAAATTTAAACCTTGCCGGTGGAACTCATAGGATCAAAGAAACTGCTTCGTCGATAGTCCATTCTATTATGTCTATGCTAAAACACACACGTTCAAATCATGGCATTCATTACACTTGTCAATTGGAGTATAGACTGCTCATGTAGACTTTTTTTTTTTACTGAAATGTCTTTTTTTACACTTCTCATACATTACTGCACGACACTGGTGTCTAGTGCTGAGAAAAAGGTACTATGTGTGAGACTACGTCAAATTTGTTTTGCGCGCACTGAGACCGGAGCTCATAAATATTCATATTATGATGTCGCAAGACTTCTATTTGGGGCTGGAACAATGACGTCTCTGTTCACAGTTTTCCTTCTCAATTTGTGATGGTTCAAGTTCAAGTTCAAGTTTATTCAAACCAATCAAACACAACATTTTACAATCAATTGACACAAAAGAAATAAAAAACATGATAGGTTTGGGACCCCGGAGAAGCAGAGCTTGTGATAAGGGGCCCCTTAAAAGGTACATAAACAAAAACAAAATATCAGTATTTAGAATAACCGATGACAAAAACATATTTACAATGATAACTAATGAGTAAATATGGGAACAGAAAAAAAGATAACACACATACACATACACACCCACGCACACGCACACAGACACACCCACATACACACATACACACATGGCTTTCCAGGATTTACTTTAACATATTTTGTAATCTCTCAAAAAGATATTCTCGACATGTATGTTTAAACATAGGTAGTGTTGGACTGGATCTGATGTTTTGTGGCAACTTATTCCATTCTTTGATACAATTAATTACAAAAGAGTTCGAAGCAGTTTGTGTTCTCGCAAACGGCTGATGGATAAGATTTCTCTGACGTGTGTTGTACGAATGGACAGTCGAATTAACAATAAACGCATCTTTTAAAAATGAATTATTTTGAGCAGATTGAGATTTGTACATGAATATCAAACAATTCATGGAGACTAATTCATCAAGAGGCAACATCTGAAGTTGCACAAATAAAGGATTACTTGGACTTCTGTAATTTGAATTTGTAATGAGCCTGATAGCTTTCTTCTGAAGGACTATTAACTTGTTTAAATGGCTCCTATACGTATTTCCCCATGCAACATTACAATAAGTTAAGTGAGGCATAATGATAGCATTATAAAGAGTTACTAAAGTTTGCTCTGGTAAAAAAAAGCGTAACTTAAAAATCACACCAACACTCCTCGAGACCTTGGTACAAACATTGCTGAGGTGATCTTTCCAAGTTAAATGATCATCAACTGTAACTCCAAGAAACCTTACATTTTGACTCCGGTTGATCAGATGACCACCTATTGTCAGGGGGTCAATATTATCTTGGATTCTTTTGCCCCTTGATCTAAAAACAACATATTGAGTCTTACTAGCATTTAACAAAAGTTTGTTGCAACAAAACCACTTAAATATATTGTGAACTTCATTATTTGCAGACAAAATCAGATTATGCATGTCTTTGTGGTGAAAGAGCAAGCAAGTATCATCAGCAAAAAGTGAATAAGTAAACAACTGAGATGAGTTTATAATATCATTAATATGGGGCTCAAACCAACGCAAGATTGACAAAAACATCGTACTCTATCTACCTTCGAATGTGCAGTTTGTAAAAATCTGCAATTAAAAAGATATAATCTTTTTTTGTTATATTTTCTAGTTGTTAAAAGTGACATTTGTGCACATCTGATATGTTAATCTCTATCAAAAGTTCTTTCATTTAAATTGGATTCCATATTTTTAGGGTCTACCTTCTGCCATTGAGAACGATTTTAGTGAGCTAACCTCATCGCCCTCTAGGACCCCCCTAGTTTCTCATCTGTGCGCGCTAACTTCGTCTGCTAACAGAATTATTGAATTTAAATACGTCAAAATCTGCAAGATCGTCAACAAATGGTGAAAGACCGTTACAGATCCGTGATTATAGGTATGTTGTGGAGTGTACAATTGTGTATTTGTTATATGTTTTATTCCATAGATATTTGTTTTCTTTTTTTTTCTCTTTTTTTTTCTTCTGGTAATTTTCTGACTTGGACGACGAGCGCACAAATCGTAGGCGTAGAATTAAAGCCTTACGCCCGGGCATTGGCCTCCCTAATTATATCTACCGTAATGAGGATCTGAGACATTACGGTAGGTAACTTCACACAGGTACGCGCCCGCCCGCAACCCAGCATCAGTATGTACTTGTAGTTGTATTCTGCAGCGGTTTGCCATGAAACCTGAGAAAAAGTGTATAGATCTAGACTACTAATATCATTGTTTTTCCAAAAAATACTCAAAAAATAACAAGAAAATTGACACAAAACTGGTAATAAACATAACAACTTTTAACTCATGATCTTTAATTGGACATTTAATGAATATTTACCTCATTTTGGGTATGTTTAGTAGGGTATCTCCACGCCGGAGTTACGGGTCAAATTTTGGATTATGAACAGATCTAACACAGTAACAGTTAGGCTTCTGAACAAGCGCCAGCACCTCTAGCCTAGACAGCAATAACCATCTGATTTGGGTCATTTCTTTAATAAAACTGACATTTGTTGTCATTCCCCAATTACAGATGGCAACCCACAGATCTCGTACCGTGGGGGTAAATTAGAGCCACAGCGTAACAGCTTTTCGTTACCGACATTTCTCCCCCGATTTTCTTTATTTAGATCTAATTTCCTGATTTCTAAATCAGATGTAAATTAGGTCGGTCTATATATCTCCTAATTACAGTTTTCAAAATTTGCTAACCTATTATAGAATGTAAAATTTTCGGACTTACTTATATGAATTATCCAATTTGTTCCTCAGAACCGCGAAGCACTTACGTTCATGCATTCGAAATATTACCCGGCGGCCGATATATTTCCGGGTCCACCTACCAAAACATAGCCAATGGCCAATCAGAGCACTCGTTTCGTGGGAGTTCGTTGGTCAAGCCGGGCCGACTCGTATGTAGCTACGGTAGCTATTGGACGTTCGAAAAGAAAAAATTAATATTCATCAACTAAAACCAAGACGGATAATGTTGACGACGAGACTTTCTCGGATTAATCATTAATTTAGGATCTAAATGAGCAAGCTATCGTAAGTCAAATAAGCTATATAGACCTCTATATGTTATTTTTAACTAGACTCTAATTATTGTCATATTGCAGCATGTGTGAGGATGTAAAGAGTGAAAATCTCGTAGCATATCTCATTCATCGCGGTCCTGCCGAACCGAACCATTGGTTCCGTACAGTCCCGATAGGACAATCTTCAGTCTCTATAATCGGAGGTCTAGTGGAGCCAGACGTAGTCTCAGTGGAACAACCGACGATTAGAGAGACTGAAGTTTTCGGTCTACTCTAGCCCCTCCTCTACCCCCAGCATTACAGTACGCTCCCACATACTGAATTCCGTGTTGGTTGACATAAGTTTATATTTTCCTTTTGAAAAAACTTACCAGTAAACTGCTCCAGAGCTAACTCCACACTAATTTGATCATTGTATATGTTAGGAAGGCTCCGATACAAGTTTTTCACTGTTTTAAATTCAGTAAATTCCTCTTTAATGTGGCCCTTCTGGGCCAACTCCATCTCTGTCTCATCTTCAACAGTCATCCCTGCGGTCGCCATTTCTCGGTTATGGTATTCGGTCCAGCGCCGAGCGCGCGCGCTTAATTTCTGGAAAGGGGGCTCGCTGCGCATGGCATGCTACGTACGCCGCAGCTGAGGGCTAGCTGAAGCTGGATGGAAGCTCGAGTCGCGAGATGTACACGAATTTAGCTGAGCTGAGCTAGCTAGCTGTGCCGTACGTGCCTGTACCAAAGACGTTGTGGCGCTGCTGATGATCTGATGCAAATTATTCTTCTGGTAATAGAACTTGTCTATGTCAACTTTGATGAGATTTCTTACGATTATGAATTCATGATTTTGACACTGGTCAGCAGAGCTCATAATTTCATTAAATGACTAAGTCATGTTGGGATCAAGTCTTAGTGAAAATAACTTTTTTTCTTCATTTGACATTGTTTTGGTTGCGCTGTTGCGCTGTTGCGTTGCTGGCAGTTTGGCATGTTTGGCTTTGGGAACAAATGATTCATTGTATTTGAACTTTGAAGTCCACTGTCAGGGAATCAGTACTTAGAGCTGTCGGTTCTATATATAACTACTTGAAAAGTCTGATTTTGACCTCCTGTAATCTTGATGATATTTATTAAATTGTATAATGTCGTAGACTACTAAAGTAAAGTATCGTTTCAAAACAATTTTTTTTTTTAATTTTTTTTTATAGAGGATTGAGACTTGAGAGCTTGTCTACTGTTTTGTTGAACAATGTTTTTTCATTAAGAATGTTCAGAATTTGGGGGTTTTGCCTTAATTTTGTGACAGAAATGGGCTATATCGTGGTGTTGGAAAATGAGTCGTTTGCCTGCACACACTTACTTGTGTGTACAGTCTATGGAGTGGGAAAAAGAGACTTATGCGTGTGACAAAATTAAGTGCTGAAGTACTCGTGTACATGGGTGGGTGTAGACCGAATTTTCTGTCTCTTTCGTTCGTTAAGCCTCTTAAGAGAGGAGCCGACCCTATAAATAAGAGGCTTAACGAACGAAAGAGACGAAAAAATTCGGTCTAGGGTTGGTGCAGTGAACGGTAGGCCTACTTTCCTATTTCACGAAAAGGCAAGAAACAACTACTGTAGAGTCTAGTCCATGTTAGGTTGTTATAACAGATGTTAAATTCTATTTACACATGATGTGTGTGTGGTGCATGTAATTCAATCATGATTTCCTTGATTTTTTCTTGAACTTTTTAGCAAAATAGCAGAGTCAAAAGAGAATCCAACATGACTCAAGCTTCTTGAGAATTAAGTCTTTCAAAATGGCTGCCATCAGTTTGAGATCCCAATCTCTATCCCTGTATAAAAGCTTACTGAGAACAGCTCTGAAATGGGAGGCGAGCTCTGGAGTACTAAGTGACACCAAGTCCGAGAGGGAATACATCAAGACTGAAACCATAGAACTCTTCAGGAAAAATAGACAAGTATGGAATTACAAAGATATTGGCCCGAATTCACAAAGGAGGTTTGTCGACGGACCTAGGTTTATGTGCGGCATATGACACCTTTTTGACCACCAAAAAAAAAAAAAGCGGCACTTAACTGGAAGAAGAAATGCATCATATGACGCACATAAATCTAGGTTTGTTGACAAACCTCCTTTGTGAATTTGGGCCAATATGTCTCTGTCTTTAACAGTTACTAGAGGGCTTTTTGTCAGGGAGAAGGGAGGGGGAAAACTAGTAGTTAAATGTACAGTTAATACAATTGCCCTTTCCCCTCCCTTTAAGATCTATTGATGCTCCTAATTGTCTAGCCACATTTGATCACAATTGAGTCTTTTAAAATTCTAGAAGCTGAATCACATTACCGGTAGACCCTTAATTTACACCCCCAAAAAAAGTATTTTGATGAATTAATTCCTGATCATGTGTAACCTCATTGCACCAGGAGGGTGTTTCATAAAGCTGTTCGTAAAGTTACGCATGACTTTACGAACGACTTGTATATGAAAAGCCAAATGGGATGCTCAATCATTATTAAATACATCAACTAAAGTTGAACTGTGCAGATGTAGATCAACATTCTTATGATTAAAAACATTTTTAATGCATAGTATATTTTTTTCCATAATTTAATTGAGGTTAAAATTGAAAATATCAGAAAAAATTTGGGCATCCTATCTGGCACTTCATATACAAGTCATTCGTAAAGTCATGAGTAACTTTACGAACAGCTTTATGAAACACTCCCCTGGTGGCAGTGTAGGCCAACTTATCATATTTTATAGATTTATTTAGCATTTTTCATTGAAATCATGGATGAAAACAGCATTGTATTGAAACCCCCCACCTTTTTTTAAATTTAAAACCCACTGTGGCATAACCATAAGCAGTCCTACACAATAGAAAAATGTGCACCCCCTCTCCAATAAGCCCATAACTAATCCAGTAAAGATTGAGCTGAAGATGAGTCAAAACTTATTCATTTAAAAAGAAAAAAATTAGCATGAAATGTTAAAAATGAATTTGGCCCACAAAATCTACATCACATGTTATTGATGTATAAGTAATAATGTTGTTTTTTATTCTTTTTGTTTTGATTAACAGCTGACAGATGTTGAGGAGATCAAACTTTGCATTCAAGAAGGAGAGTCCAGACTAACCATGGGTAGGTGCAACTGGCCTGAGGGAAAAACTATTTAAACCTTCCTCCAGCCGCTTTTGTTTCCTTTACTATTGTCAACTCTACATCTTTGTCTTTTTGTATACCGGTATCTCTATGTGTGTCTCTCTCACTATCTGACTCACCCCCCCCCCCATCCCTCTCTCTTTTGCTCTCTCTCTCTCACTCTCTCTGTGTGTCTCTCCAGCTCTCTCAATTTCTCCATACATGAAATTGCTTCTCATCATGCCTACAATGTATATGCCAAACTGTCAGTAACGATATTGTTGTTACCAATATCTATTTTCAGACTCACTTTATACATACTTTTTTATAAGAATCAACATGCAAATAATCTTGCTGCTTTTTTTCTTTCCTCCCCCCCCCCCCCCTCCCTTTCCTTTTGAATGACAGATACACTTGACTATTCATTTTTTTTCTTCAAATTTCTTTTTGTTCATCTTTTTCCTAGCTATGCATTACAGGACACCATACCCCAGGCCTGTGAACATTCCTTACGGTGGACTGCCTCCCTCTATGAGCAAAGACAAGAAAGCCCAAGTTAGACTACGGAAGCAGGCTAAGCCGGTCTACATGAAATCACATGATGAATACTGATCAAATTATGGAAGGACACAATGAAAATGGACGAGAAATTAGGATTTATGTACATGCCTGAAGAAATGGAATCATCTTTTTTGTATGTATGAAATCTTTGATTATTTTGTCCATGGAGGTGTGCGAAGGGTGGAGATTCACACTGGGGAATGCTCTGTGTGCTGTCAAGTTGAAAAATCATACAGGAAGTATTTATTGCTCTAACATGCACATGACGATATCCTGCGGATGTGAATATTTCCTCCTTTGTAGATGGACTTTAACTTGTGGAATATTGAGCCTCAGATATCTATGAAAAGTGTTGGTGGTACCAAATTAAACCATACTCGGTGGGTTAAGATGTTTACACCTTCCTCTTCTAAAAAGAGTGCTTCATTACATGTACTTTGATTTTATATGCTTAATGAAAAGTCATCCGATACACTTGATAATGAGAGGTGTACACATTTATTGAAAATTGTGTGCACTCTGCATCACTGCATGTATGAAAAAAGCGTTATCATTTTGTTGTATTGATTATGTCATTGGAAATCAAGATATCTTTACCATATGATTTGAAGGATATCAATTGTGTGCTACAAATGTTCAAATTCTGCACTGTGTATAAAAAAGGATTTCAAATACCGTAAATAACGTTGTATAAACCGCCCTCGTGTATTAACCGCACCCCTCTTTTTCGCCCTTAAAAAAAAAAAAAAAAAAAATTTTTTTTTTTTTTTTTGCCGAGATTTTTTTTTTGTGTGTGTAAGATCATTACGGTACTGTAAATTAAAAAACAGTAGGGACCTAGGATAGAACCTTGTGGTACACCATGTAATAGAAGAAAAATTGGAGGAATTATTATTATAAACTAGTCTACATATTGAGATCTATCAGAAAGATTACTTTCAAACCAAGATGACAGACAAATTTGAGTGTTGTTCTAGTTTCCGAGTGGTGAGTCAACACACCGATTACCGAGCTGGGAGACATTGCCAGGCATAGCGCCAGGTGGAGGGGCATAAATTGAAACTTTTTAAATAAAAAAAAAATAAAAAATTTTTTTGGTGTACCGTGTATAAACCGCACCCCCGACTTTGAAATTTTTTCGGCGGCAAAAAAGTGCGGTTTATACACCGTTATATACGGTAGTAATAATGACTCTTGAACAATAAGATATATTTCCAACACACCCGATACATTTCTCGATGCCATAGTGCTCTTGTCCTTGCACTGAATTATTAAGCACAGCATTGCCCTTGGGGCCAATAGAGAGCTATGACAACAATAAATCCTACAATATACTTTGAAGATCTTATCTTACTATATGGATTTACACTGAGCATCAAGAGTTGCAGGTTTGCGATCATTGTGCTGTTGTGCTTTCAGCAGTAGGCAACTGTCTTTTGTATTGCTCTTCTTTCCTTTCTACCTTGATATGGTATTCTGCAATGTTATTTCTAGCTTTTTGGGTCGAGGGTGGTGTCTACAGATCTTTTCCTGTTCGTAAAATTATATTTCATGAATTATGAATGGATTAAATGAAAAAGCAGCAATTCTCAATAAAGTTTCCCACCCATCTGTGGATTATGCAATATTAGAGGGAATTAATTTTTCAGAAACATGCTGGATGATTTGAACTATATCAAAATCTCAAATTGTCAATGATCTTATGATATAACATTGTTTGTTTTAAATGCCTCTGAAAAAAAACTTACATGTTATTAAAAGAAGGTTATAATTTCAAATGATTATATCGACATTAGTTTTTGCCTACCTTATGAATTGTTGAAATTGGTGTGATGAATATTGAGATCTCTTGTAGTTTCATAAACTGGACAGAAGTGTTTTTAACATTTTTTTAATGTGACATCATACCACACATATCGTCTGTTTTGAGCCAAAGGGTGTTAACTCATATACTTTAACACAGAGTTAACGTGATAACGTCCTTCTGGCTCCAAATACCGTAAATATCTCAGATAAATTTGTTAGACTTGCTGTTGAATGTGTGCAGTTGTGATGTTTGTTGGCTTCCTGGAGAGCTCAGAAATACGCTCCACCAACAATTACTCCTGGCTCTATTTCCTCAAGAGTTGGGGTTAGTGTTGTAATTAGGTTTTAGGTTAGGTTTAGAGTTGGGATTTGGTCTAGGGTTAAAGTCTAACAAGATATTGAATGAAGGGCACTTGTAGGTTCACTCATCTCTGTCCTTGTATTTGAACAGTAAGGTACCCGTTTTTTCTCCATTCCCTCTCATAAGTATTGTGTTAAACTTAAGAAATAGTTTGAAGACACAGCCAGCAGTAAAGGGATTTCTGTATTGTCTCTTCTTCTTGTTCTGTCAATAGAAATATAGGGAAATCCTAAGAATTAGATTATTCTTTGGGCAAAAATATGGAATAAGATCCTTGTTCTGGACATCCAAAATTGTATATAAAAATAGCACGAAACTGCAAGAGAAAGATTGAGTGGGGTCTTCAAAATACCAGTTTATTAACATGTTCAAATTTATGGATTACTGGATATTATACGAGCTATTCCATCAACCTGTTAATGAATGAATGAATCCAGTCTACATACATTACGTGTTGCTATATGGGGCAAACCTTGGGCAAGTTTTCAGGTTGTCAAAAACAACCTTTGTTTAAAAAGTATGCATAGAAATAGAATATGTTAGTAACCCGGTCTATTGAGAGACAAAATATATGAACATGTGAATTAAAGGCCTAGCGCACATTACAAGATGCGACTAGCGCCAGGCGCGGATCCACGGGTCGATTCTACCGGCCCGGCCCCCCCCCCTTAGCCTCCCAACCGGTACAAAAATAGGGTAGTAATGTGAATTTTACCTTCGATTTTGTTTTAAAGCAGCTGTTCTGACCCCCCCCCCCCCCCCCAAAAAAAAAAAAAAAAAAAAAAAAATAATAATAATAATAACACCCGCCCCCCCCCCTACTCCAAAAAGGATCCCAAAGATCCCATCTCAAGATTTGCCCCCCCCCCCCCTCTTGCTCCTGGCTGGATCCGCCCCTGGTCACAGATGGGTCGTTACTGTTACACTATATTGACATATTGGATGTGTAAATCATTGAAATTATAATCAGTATACGATGCGAAAATGGTTCTTCTCCAACTTCCGGATACCACCCTGGGAATTTTTGTTCCGTCATATGGGACGCAATTACTCACTGCTTCGTGCGTGAGATTTGGTTATTTGGTGAGTCCAGAACGCAATAATGCAACTTTCAGCGACGCTTGCTTATACATGTATATATTGCTCTACAAAACAAATCTACCATATGCTTGAGGAAGAGATGATACCGTACTCGCTTGTATTATATTTTCAACAGAAATTTTATTTTCTACCTATAAAATGTTCGCAATATATGGTCAACATTAAATTTTTAGTCTTTAGCAAGTGTCTCATTTTCATTAAATATTGCTTCAGACCATGATTTACGTCATTCCACAAAAATATTGTGACCTGCCAGTGACACAAATGCGGCATCAAAATATGTGTGCTTCTCTAACCGTAATTAAATGCCTAAAACCCCTGAGCTTCCGGGGGCTCCGCCCCCTGAACCCCCACACCAATTTACGCTTCGCTCGCTACCCTCTACCTGATCGTGAATACTTTAGCCTCCCACTTTGATACACGTTCCGCGGGGCCTGTGTATATAATATATTCGCATAAAACACTGATCTTTATGATGCCTTTAAAGGCGCTATGTCCCATTTGAAGGCCAAAAAAATGAAAAGGTTAAATTCCAACGGAATTTTGAAAGATAATACTTATTTAAAACTTCCCTAAAAAAAGGGGGGCTTGAAAATGTCTTTAAGTGGGAAAATAACGACTATTAGTTGTCGAATTGACTTAAGAGCTATAGAGCCAGTAAGTAATAGTCTGATTTTCAGACCATTGTACCGAATGGTTGTACGTTTTATGCTGCGCAAAGATTCAATCAGTTTAATTTTAGCCATTACAAGAAGTGGGTTATTGATGGAGACAAATGCTATGTACCCTTTACAGCTCATTTTATGTACAATGTTATTACCAAAGAAGAAAAAAGGCAGTCAGTCACTCAATTGCATAATTTGAATATTAGGACACTGCTAACGTTTAAATTTCACAGATAGGACATACATGACATATTCATAATTCTTGCAAAGTTCTACAGAATTTGATGTTGGCTGCAAAAGGGACATAGTATCTTTAAAGTGACATAGCTTCTTTTACCCATGCAAACGAGAAAGAAAACGAGGTCATTAAAAGGGATTAAGCGACAAATAATGATTGTGATTCAAATTGATGCAAATATTTGTTTGAATAAGCACTGCTATTCACCAGAATCTTCTTTGTAAAAACAACTTTTACAAATCTCAGCCATGCTTACTGAGTTGAGACGTTCCATTCAATTTAAAATACAAAAGAATACACTTCTCCGCCGAATCTGAAAGTGATCTTACAGCACAGTGGCAGAATTGCATGGCTGAGATTTGTAAAAGTCGTTTTTACAAAGAAGATTTTGGTGAAAAGCATTGCTTATTCAAAAAAGTCTTTGCGTCAATTTGAATCACATCGATTATTTGTCGCATGATCCTTTTATTAAATAATTGTTTTCCTTTTTGTTTGCAGGGGGACAAGAAGCCAAGTCACCGTTGTGAAATCATTTAGATCAGTTGTATTATGCGTATATTATGAATACAGAATGTTGATTATCAGAATGTCATTTTGGAATGCCTCTATAAAAAATACCCGATGTCACTGTGCTGATACCACATTAACTGTAGCCCATATCAGTATTAGTATGAGCCAATATAAAGTTATTATTCTTTATTCAGTTCAGTATAATGCTTTTCCTCAAAAATAGTTTCGCTATTCTTTAGGGTCGAGACGCTAAGAAATGGTTTCAAATGTACATTACACAAACCCTGAACCATTGTATAATGATGACGGTTCTCTCTCTCTCTCTCTCTCTCTCTCTATTTATTTTAATCATGCATTATCAACTACATAGAAAGCAGCAACAAAAAACTAAGGGTTATCTGGGATAGGTGAAAGTGAGAGTTAAAAAGAAATTCATGTAAAAATGGCGCTTCACCTACTCCCCCCCCCCCCCCCCCCCCCCCCCGGCTCAGACTAGAAGTGAAATTAGGAATTTTAGATTCGCACGAAGACAATGGGGATTGCTACGGTCGACGTCCTTTTAATGCACTGCCTTGAATGGACGTCAAACGTATCAGTCCACGCAAATCTAAAAGTCCCTATTGTCTAGTGTCTACGTCTTGAAGCCTAATCGGCTTTTGCTCTGACTAGAAGGGTTTAATGGCACTCAGGCGCGTACGCAGGGGGTGGTTTTGGGGTTAAACCCCCCTCGAGTTTCTTTTATGTGTATGTTTTATGTATGTTTTTTTGGAACCCCCCCCCCCCTTTTGATTTTAAACCCCCCCCCCCCCCCCCCTGAAAAAAATCCTGCGTACGCCACTGATGGCACTCAAATTCCCGTTGCTGGTATTCTTATCATTATACAGTGCGTCCCAGAAAAAATTACACCGAGAATTATTGATGTTTTTCATAACTTGATCACAATTATGATTATTAAATGACACATATTTGTAGAGTTTGGATCCTCCTCTTTTATTTGATGCAACTCACATGATGCATATTTCATGCATGAGTGATTAAATCAATTTGAAGAAAGGATACCAAAAAGTCAATTGGCGGACGGTATCTGAATTTCAAAGAGAAAATCACATTTCTAGGAAGTTAATCATTTGCCCTTTCATATGACACCTCAATCAGGAAAAATGGAATAACAAAGTTCTGTTTGTTTAAAGTAATGTTTGCATTTCCATAATTTGATTTTAAAAACGAATTCGTTATTACTGGCTGCCTGCCGTAGCAACAAACCGAATTGGCAAAAGACTAAAACCGTTTCGTTGACAATCAGCCATGCATGAAGTGTTTCGTTTATGACTGGTCCTCAACGATCCAATATGCCATTTTCGTAATAATTTATGGCCAAATTTAATGCATAAGTCTTTGTGAAGTGCCTCAATACAAATTATTTCATTCACCTGATAAGAATAATAGTATTTCAATAGTCAGAATGCAAACTGCAAATGTTGCTAGATAGGTCACCCCATAGGCCCGAATTCACAAAGGAGGTTTGTCGACAAACCTAGGTTTATGTACGTCATATGACGCGTTTTGACGCGTTTTTTACAAACCTGGTTTATAAAAAAACTAGATGGAATTCGACTGCGCGCAGTCGAAAATGATGCCTCCGTCATAGAGCAATTTTACCAACCAAAACAGAAGAAATTTTTCAAATTCAAGTTCATTTGTAATCCATTAACAGGTTCTCAAAATATCGTGATTACAAGCTATTTTTGCATACATAATGAGCCATGACCTTTGACCTCATGACCCAAGAATCTACTCAGTTCATTGGCTCTGCAAGATACATACATGATCTAAGTTTGGCAGGAATCCATCAATCTGTTCTAATGATAATGCGATCACAAGCCATTTTTGCATACATAATGAGCCGCGTGACCTTTGACCTCATGACCCAAAAATCTAATCAGTTCATCGGCTCTGCAAGTAACATACATGACCAAAGTTTGGCAGGAATCCATCAATCTGTTTTCGAGATAACGTGATCACGAGCTGTTTTTGCATATATAATGAGCCCTGTGACCTTTGACCTTTGACCTCGTGACCCCAAACTCTAATCAGTTCATTGGCTCTGCAAGATAAATACATGACCAAAGTTTGGCAGGAATCCATCAATCTGTTCTTCAGATAACGCGATCACGAGCCGTTTATGCATACATAATGAGCCCTGTGACCTTTGACCTTTGACCTCGTGACCCCAAAATCTAATCAGTTCATCGGCTCTGCAAGATAAATACATGACTAAAGTTTGGCAGGAATCCATCAATCGGTTCTTCAGATAACGCGATCACGAGCTGTTTTTGCATACATAATGAGCCCTGTGACCTTTGACCTTTGACCTCGTGACCCCAAAATCTAATCAGTTCATTGGCTCTGCAAGATACATACATGACCAAAGTTTGGCAGGAATCCATCAATCGGTTCTTCAGATAACGCGATCACGAGAACGGGACGTACGGACGTACGGACGGACGTACGGACGGACGGACAACCCGAAAACATAATGCCTCCGGCTACTTCGTAACGGAGGCATAAAAAGGAGGTTTGTCGACAAACCTCCGTTGTGAATTCGTTCCTGGTAACAACTAATGTATGCAGTTCGAATTCTGTCTAATTGTATTGAGTCGCTTCAGAAAGACGTATGCATTAAATGTGGTTACATTACGAAAATGGCCTATTGAGGGAATAAATTTGGGGAGATGTGAAGATTAAAAGATGGATAATCTAAATAATCGAGAATCTGAATAGTCAAGTAACAAGTAATAACAAGGAAGAATAAGAAAAGTTAGATCGCTCTGAATCGCAGTGACAGGCATTTGTCCCCCCCCCCCCTCCTCCCATCTCTCTCTCTCTCTCTCTCTCTCTCTCTCCATATTCCTTTGTTGAATTAACCGTCTGCATTTCCGTTATCTCTCTTTCTCTCTCTCTCTCTCTCTCTCTCTCTCTCTCTCTTGTCATCTATCATTGCTTGTCCCCTCTCTCTCTCTCTCTCTTGTCATCTATCATTGCTTGTCCTCTCTCTCTCTCTCTTGAGCTCTTGAGCTCTTTGTGTATCCCTATAGCCATCTCTCTTGATTTTCTACCTTTTAATTCTTAGTTCAATTTATTTTCATACGACACTTATTACCACAGAGAGTAAATGAACAGGTAAGTTTTTAATTTGAAAATATATCGTATTCAAAATTGATTCGAAAGTTTTGCTGAAAAACAATATATTAAATATGCCTTAGTAATTAATATATGCTTCAGAAATCTATTAACGATGTTTTTATTAATATTTGCCTTACACCGTTACAGTTAATATTATTACCTTTCTTTTACGGGAAAATTCGAAACATTAACCAAAGATTCGTAAACTCAAATATCAATTCAGTAATTTAAATGACAAATTGAGAAATGTCAATCTGTACAATGAGCTTATTTATAATATCTTTCGAAGAATTCGATATCACATTGATGTAATTTAATTTGATCGAACCATTTAGCAGTTTCGATTTGAATGCTTGGAGTAAGTCATTTTCGCACTTCCCCGAACTACTACATGTATTATGTTTTAAGGTTGTTTTTTTTTTAATACCGACTGCATTATGAGTGATTCTATCAATGGCACCGGGAAGTAAAACAAAAATCACAATGATCTACATGTACCTTCAAGTATCAACATATCACGAAATGTAGTAACATTCTATAATGATTGGTTTAATAATAATATATATAAGCATGCTATGTGTGGTGATCAGGGGCGGCGATTTCTTTTCATGACCGGGGGGGACGAAATGCGAGGAACGAGGGAGGAGTGACGTAATGAGCAAAAACGTTTTTTGGGGGGAGAAAAAAATCCGCATTTTTCATCACCTCTCTTACATTTAACATGCAGCCCCCGCGGAACGTTTTTCAAAACGGGAGTGGGGGGGGGGGCTAAAGTATTTGCGATCAGATAGAGCAAAGCAAGTGGGGCGTAAATTGGCGTGGGGTCCAGGAGCAAAGCCGCGGCGGGGGTGAAGGGGCGGAGCCCCATGAAGCTCAGTTTTTAGGCATTTAATAAGGGTCAGATGAGCATACTTTGATACCTTATTTGTGACACTTGCATGCAGGTCACTAATCGGAGTGGGGACAGGGGGCGAAGCCCCCAGAAGCTCAGGGTTTTAGGCTTTTGAATATGGTCAGATGAGCATCCAGTTGCCCGCTTAGGGCCCTGGTGGGGTCCAAGGGGCGGAGCCCCCGGAAGTTCAGATGTTTTAGGCATTTAATTATGGTCAGCTGAGCAACCAGGGGCCCGCCTTAGGGCCCTTGGTGGGGTACAGGGGGCAGAGCCCCCGGAAGCTCTGGGAAAATCATTCCATTTCAGCAACATTTGTAAATTAGTCACTGGTATCGAATTAGAAATAAACCACGTTTGAATTTTATCGGGAAGGGGGAGGGGGAACTGCCCCAACCCCTCACATGTTTTGAAGTTTTGTTGTATACTTGTATTACAAAATTATATTCCTTAGCAAAACTATAGTATGAAAACAAACAATGTACTTTTCCACACTTCACTTTTCTACAATATTTACTTGTACATTTTGAAGGATATTATGCGAGGGAGCATAGCTACCGAGCCAAAAGATTTTTGCATTTTTATTTGTCTAATCGCTGCACTCTTGGGCCCTCCAAAGCCTAATAGTGTATTGCAGTTTTTAGTCAGTATTTGCTGTACATTATTTTTTTGCACTTTTTCAAATTGTCCGGGGGGGACGATCCCCCCCCCCCCTACAAAAATCGAGGGGGGACGTGTCCCCCGGTCCCCCCCCCCCGGGATCGCCGCCCCTGGTGGTGATTAATTATATGGTGAGTCCACGGGATACTATGGTGAAGAGACCATAGGCGAATCCAGCAACGGTTGGAACGAAGGTAACAGCGAATCCAAATGAACGGTAGAGAGGATCGTAGTGGTATCCAACAGCAAACGAAAGGCGCCCAATGTTGAATAACAGGACCAGGCACGGGATGATATAGAGCTGGTCCACACCAACGCACGAAGCAAGAGACAAGACTGCGAATACATGCAGAGCAGACTGCTCAAGAGTGTTCTGCAGAATCCTGTTGGAAGTCTTGAAGCCCCTCAGAGAATGCGGCACAGGTGCTAAGGTGTCGACTCCCAGGGCTTCAAAGTTCTTGCCTCGAAAGCGGAGAACGTTGAAAACGGCACCCATGAGGGGCAAGGCAGAGAAAGCAAGGCACCGGAAGACAAACAGTAAGCGTTCGCAATCCGGCAGATCTGGCGGGATGTTGAGCTTGAAGGTCGAAATGTTCTGTTTGAAGACATAACTGGTAGAGATCGCAAAACAAATGCCAATTGCGAGTTCTATACAAATTGTCAAGAACTTGCTCTGAAACATGTCGTTAGTTGATGCTGGACGGCAAACAAAATTACAGTGATGCTAAAGAAAGTTCATATATTTCATATATCAATTCCTATCAAGGACCATATAATTATGATGACGCAGATGCTGATTATGTTACCTCATCCAATGCAGAATAAATTCAAAGAACGTATACCTTCGTGCAGTAAAAAATATAATGTTCAGTGTAAAGACCTGTTCAAAGTGCTTTACGTATACTTCTGCCGGTGGACGAGTGCTATGTATATAATGGTCAACTAAACAAAAAAAAGATCGAGATACTATAGGCTATCTAAGATTAAGTGTATTCAAGCAGAATTAAGCTCATTGTGAATTATTCAAAGGGGGTATGGGGTGCGACACCCCCCCCCCCCACCTGTCAGGATATTGTCGGTAAAATTGCGCTGCCATCGGGAAAAAAAAGAAAAGGGGAGGGGGAAAAGAGAGGGAAAGGGAAAGAAAAGAAAAAAAGAAAAGGAAAAGAAAAGAAAAGAAAGAAAGGAAAGGAAAGGAAAGAAAAGAGAAGAAAGAAAGAGGAAAAAAGAAAAAGAGAGAGCTAGGAGAGGAAATAAAGGAAAAGGAAGAAAAGAAAAAAAAAAAGGAAAAAGTAAAAGGGAAACAAAAGAAACGGGGGGTGAACGAGAGGAGAGAAAGGGGAGGTAAGAGCCTGCGAGAAGAGGAATGGGAGTAAAAGAGAGAGGGCGTTGTTGGGTGGAGTCGTCTTGTCGAGGGAGCAAGAAAGACACGTGTAAATATGTTGCTGTGTCGGGTCAGCTGTGTCGGTATTCTTGCTCGATCCTCGTGTACTATATATCAATGCAGAAGTTTGAAGTCAGTGAGATGTATATTGTCGGTCTGCCGACAAGTTTTTTTTTTCCCTACGAACTGTGACGTTTTATCCGCGGTGGCGACTTCGAGAGTGACTACAACTACATTACTTGTATTTTATCGAAGTTTCACTTTCCTACACTATCAGCTAAAGAAATCAGAGGTTTAACATTTTCGAGGAAACCAAATTCAAACAAGTCAACAACGGTACGACGAATCGTCTTCCTTTCTCTATATTGTGATGAAACGCCAAAATTTCCTCGCTTCGCGCGGAAGAGGACAGTTTCATTTAGACGAGTCGAGAACGGTACAACGAATCGTCTTCTTTCTCTAATAATTTAAGGAAACGTCAAAGCTTCCGCGCTTTGCGCGAGAGGGGGAAACTGAATTCAGACAAATAGGGCTTATTAAGAGTCGATAACGGTACAACGAATCGTCTTCTTTTTCTAATAATCTAAGGAAACGTCAAAGCTTCCGCGCTTTGCGCGGGAGGGGAAACTTCATTCAGACAAGGATTAAGAGTCGGGAACAGTAGGCCTACACCGAATCGTCTGCTTTTTCTTATAATTTAATGAAATGTCAAAGCTCCCGCGCTTTGCGCGGGAAGGAGAGAAACTAAATTCAGACAAGGATTAACAGTCGAGAACGGTACAATAAATCGTTTTCTTTTCCTAATAATTTAAGGAAACGTCTAAGCTTCCGCGCTTTGCGCGCTCTTTAAGTAATTCGCTTGCTCACTCCTGCCCCTCCCTATTAAAATAAGATCCTAGCTACGCGCCTGCATTACAGTAGTTATATAGCTATGATGCTGACTAAGTTGACGAAATAATTCGTATAACTATGTCGTCGAGGAAAATGACCATTTGCGCATACGCAAGTACTATTGGTAGTCCATGGGAAAAACAATTTAGCCTTCGGCCCTGGGTTTATAGGGTTAAATTTGTAGATATTGGGACATTTAATTTTGTCGGTAATTGGTGGCTAGTTTTGTCGGTAATCGTTGGCCTATACACCCCCCCCCCCCCCCCCCCACTGAAAAAGGTCTAGCGACGCCCCTGTCTGCACCCGTGTCTTGTTGAATTAACCACAATGACAAATATCGATATATTTGCTCGATCCCTTCCTAGTTCTATTTTTAAAGTTGTCACAATTCTGGTTCGGGACACATGGAAAAGGGAACGAATCTAAGTTATCGTTTTTGAGCTCGTAAAAGTTCGTATCAATCACAATAATATTTTAACATTAATATTATATTCACTATAGGCCTACACAGAGCCTGAGCAGTCATGTTTCTATACCTCAGCATTAAAACGTGATCCTTTTAATTGATGCATTTATTCATTACCATGGCACCGGCTGACGAATTATTAATTCTTTGAAGTTTTAAATTGTCAGTGATCTACGTGATGATTATTGTTAATTTTCAGATGTGGATGTTATATCCGAAAAGTGCACGTGAGGATATGATGAAGAGAGCGTAAAAAAATAAACCAACGTAGGCATCACGGTTGTCGAGAATCCAAAACCCCGGTACGGATCGTAGCCGTTCCCAACGGAGAAGACAAAACGACCGATGCAAAAGAGCAGAACCATGCACGGAATGATATAGAGCTGGTCTACTTCGATGCTCGAAGCGAGTGCCAAGATCGTCATTACGTGCAGCAGCTAGGGTCTGTTCGAGGGTGTTCGATCTGCAGAATCCATTCGGCAATCTTGAAGGCCTTCTGAGAGGGCGCTACAGGAGAGACCATCATATACATACAGTGGCGTACGCAGGATTTTTTTCGAGGGGGGGGGGGGGGGGGGTTAAGATCGGGCAAAAAAATTCGCAACGACTTAGCCAGCCTCTGAATAAGCGGGGGGGGGGGGGGTGTAAGAGGACACTTTTTTTTTTTAAGGGGGGGGGGTCTCGAAATTTGAAAATTTGACATTTTGTCCCGTTGGGGGGGGGGGGGGGGGGTTAGAACACCTTTTTTAGGTCAGCCATTGGCATAATTTTGTTTTTATTCAAAAAGGGGGGTTCCCAACCCCCCCCCCCCCCCTGCGTACGCGCCTGTATACATACAGCGGAGGTGCTCAATGCACTATGCCCCACTCACACCAAGGAAACCGGCACCATACTGATCACAGACCAAACTAAAAAATCGAACTGCGATCCATTTAGGGAGGAAATTAATTTTGGGGAGATATAAACATTAAAAGATAAATATTCTCAATAATCGAGAATCTGAATAGTCATAATAATTATGAATAAGAATATCGAAATTTCAAGGGTATGCAAACGTTCTTGGTGGAAGAAAGTCCAATCGGCTCTGAATCGCAGTGGCAGGATTTTTCTCCCCCCCCCCCCCCCTCCTCCCTTATCTCTTTCTCTCTCTCTTTCTCTCTCCCCTCTATCTCTCCCTATCTTTCTCTCCATCTTTGTCTTCCTTTATTTACCTGCAATAGATTATGCCCCTGCCCTCTCTCTCTCTATCTCTCTCTCTCTCTCTCTCTCTCTCTCTCTTTCTCCCTCCCTCTCCCTCTCTCGCTCTCTTTCTCCCTCTCTCTCTCTCTCTCTATAATATATATATTGTCCTCTCTTCATATATTTATTTGTTTATCCCTAATTAGCAATCTCTCTTGATTTCCCCTTTCTCTGTTTAATATATTTTCATAAAACACTTATTATCACAAGGGTAGATGAAAAGGCAGGTTTTTAATTTGAAAATATTATGTATTCAAAAGTGATTCGAAATATCTGAGTAAATAATATATGCTTCAGAAATTTCATGATGATTTGATCATTAATATACGCCTTACACTACTATTATCTTTTAAGTTTTAAGGTTCTTTTATCAACTGTAATGTAAATGATTCTATCAATGGTTTCGGGAAGTAAAACATAATCACATCGTCCTACCTTCTAGTATCAACACATAACAAATAATAAGTTGTGTGTTTATTATAAGTTTTGGTAAATAATTGTTTAGTCAGAATATTGTGCGCTTAGAGACACCAGTATTAAGCGCCTTATAAATATTGTTTATTATTATTATTATTTATTAGATGGTGAGTTCACGGGATACAATGGTGAAGAGAGCATAGGCGAATCCAGCAACGGTTGGAAGGAAGGTAACAGCGAATCCAAATGAACGGTAGAGAGGATAGTAGTGGTATCCAACAGCGAACGAAAGGCGTCCAATGATGAATAACAGGACCAGGCACGGAATGATATAGAGCTGGTCCACATCAACGCACGAAGCGAGAGCCAAGACCGCGAATACATGCAGAGCAGACTGCTCAAGAGTGTTCTGCAGAATCCTCTCGGAAGTCTTGAAGCCCCTGAGAGAATGCGCCACGGGGGCTATGGGGTCGGCTCCGAGGGTTTCAAAGTTCTTGCGACGAAAGCGGAGAACGTTGAAAACGGCACCCAGGAGGGGCAAGGCAGAGAAAGCGAGGCACCGGAAGACAAACATTAAGCGTTCGCAATCCGGCAGATATGGCGGGATGTTGAACTTGAAGATCGAAATTTTCTGTTTGAAGACATAGCTGGAAGTGACCGCAAAACAAATGCCAAGTGCGATTCCTGTATAAGCTATCATGAGCTTGTTCCGAAACATGTCGAGCGATAGTTGATGCTGGCCGGCAAAAAAAATTACAGTGATGCTAAAGAAAGTTCATATATTTTACATATCTATTCCTGAAAATTGTAAAGGACCATATTATGATGACGCAGATGCTGATTATGTTGCCTCATCCAATGCAAAATAAATTCGAAGAACGTACCTTCGTGCATTAAAAATAATGTTCAGTGTATAGACCTGTTCAAAATGCTTTACGTATACTTATGCTGGTGGATGAGTGCTGTGATTGGCAAATTTAAACAAATAAAGATCGAGATAGGCCTATATCAAAGGTGGACTTCAAGTTGTTTTTGTATTCAATGTCGGTCTATTTTGAGTTTCAAGTGTATACAAACAGAATAAAGTTCATCGTGAACTATTCAGTGTATTCCAGCAGCACCGTGTCGTCTGGTTGAATGAATTACAATGACAAATATCGCTATATTTGTTCCCTACCGGGGCTCCCTTCCTTTTTTCTAATTTTTAAGTTGTCGCAAGCTGTGGTTCGGGACACGTGGAAAGGGAACGAACATAAGTTGTCTTTTTTGAGGTTGTAAAAGTTCGTATCAATCACAATAATGTTTAAACATTAAAATATATATTCACCTTACACAGAGCCTGAGCAGTCATGTTTCTAAACCTCAGCATTACATGATCCTTTTGATGCATTTATTCGTTACCATGGCATCGGCTGACGAATAATTCTTTGAAATTTCAAATTGATCTACGTGATCTACGTGATGATTATTGTTTATTTTCAGATGAGGATGTTATCCGAAGAGTGCACGTGAGGCTATGATGAAAAGAGCGTAGGAAAAACCAACCAACGTAGGCAGCCAGGTTGTCCCGAATCCAAAACCCCGGTACATCGGATCGTAGCTGTACCCAACGGAGTAGACAAAACGACCGATGCAAAAGATCAGAACCATGCACGGAATGATATAGAGCTGGTCCACTTCGATGCTGGAAGCGAGTGCCAAGATCGTCATTACGTGCAGCAGGGTCTGTTCAAGGGTGTTCTGCAGAATCCTCTCGGCAATCTTGAAGGCCTTCTGAGAGGGCGCTACAGGAGCTATGGGATCCGCACCAAGGGTCTCCATGTTAGAGAATCTGGCATTGGCGACTTTTCTCACGGCGGCAAAGAGAGGCAGAGAGGAGAAGGCCAGACAGCGGAAGACAAATTTGAAACGTTCGCCATCAGAAAGCTCTGGCGGGAAGCTTGCGAAGTTCTCTTTGAAGACATAGCGAACAGCGATCACAAAACACGCGCTCGTTGCTACCTGTATCATAATTGTCCATTGCTTACCACTGAACATGTTGAGTGTTAGTTCAAAGTAATATAAAGAAGGAATGATGTCAAACTTCCACTCTATATGGACTGTATATTGATTCCTGAATGTCTACAGGAGGCAACCGTAATCGTGCATATAATGAACTAAGCAGATATTTGCGATTCCGCTTTATAAATACATGCTGTACTGATGAACAAAACGCTTCAAACTTCATAGGCTGCAGACGACAGTATGTCATGTCCGATAGACCATGCCAAAATAAACAAGACTATTATACATACAGCGGAGGTGCTCAATGCACTATGCCCCACTCACACCAAGAAAACCAACACCAGACTGATCACAGACCGAACCGGTGTGAAGTTTGGTGGTGTGACCGAGGTATAATGGATCAAAGGTTCAGGTCATGTGTATTATTAGGGATATTTCGATTTGCGTGTACGTGGACGTGTGACTTTCTTGTATAAGGCACTGACAGTGCCTTACTAGGATGTCACACGCTGTAGTCCACGTTCTTGTCTTGCAAATCGAAAAGTCCTTATCAGTGTGCGGTGTGCTTTTCGGCTTTACGCGATCCAATTGCGATCCATTTAAGTCAGAAATTTGGGGAGATATGAAGATTAAAAGATGTATAATCTAAATAATCGAGAATCTGAATAATCATTTGACTAAGAAAATCTAAATTTCAAGAGATTTCAAACTTTATTGGTGGAAGAAAAGTTAAATCGGCTCTGAATCGCAGTGGCAGAATTTTGTCTCCCCTTCTTCTCTCTATAGTCTCTCTCTCTCTCTCTCTCTCTTGTCCTCTTCATTATTTTTTTTTTCTTTTTAGCCATCTTTCTTGATTTTCTACCTTTCTAATTTTAATTTATTTTCATAAGACACTTATTACCACAGAGAATAGATAAAAACTAAGGCAAGTTTTTAATTTGGAAATATAATGTATTCAAAAGTGATTCGAAATTTGTGCTAAAACAATTTAATAAATGCCGAAATGGTTCCAAAAAAAATACGAGAAAATTCGGAACATAAACCAAAGATTCGTAAATCATGCAAATATAAAGTCAATAAATTAAATGACAAAATTACTTCGAAGAATTCATATCACATCGTTGTAATTTAAGTTGATCGAATCATTTAGCAGTTTTTATTTAAATGCTTGGAGAAAGTAATGTTTGCACTTCCCCGAACTACTATTATGTTGTAGGGTTCTTTTTAATATCGACTGCATTATGAGTGATTCTATCAATGGCCCCGGGAAGTAAAAAAATAATCACAATGTTCTACCTTCAAGTATCAATAGATCATAAATGCATGTACTAACTTTCAATAATTATTGGTTTTATAATATGTGTGAAGATCAATTAGATGGTGAGTCCACGGGATACAATGGTGAAGAGACCATAGGCGAATCCAGCCACGGTTGGAAGGAAGGTAACAGCGAATCCAAATGAACGGTAGAGAGGATTGTAGTGGTATCCAACAGCGAATGAAAGGCGCCCAATGTTAAAAAGCAGGACCAGGCACGGGATGATATAGAGCTGGTCCACACCAACACACGAAGCGAGAGCCAAGACTGCGAATACATGCAGAGCAGACTGCTCAAGAGTGTTCTGCAGAATCCTCTCGGAAGTCTTGAAGCCCCTGAGAGAATGCGCAACAGGGGCTAAGGGGTCGGCTCCCAGGGTTTCTAAGTACTTGCCTCGAAAGCGGAGAACGTTGAAAACGGCACCCATGAGGGGCAAGGCAGAGAAAGCAAGGCACCGGAAGACAAACAGTAAGCGTTCGCAATCCGGCAGATCTGGCGGGATATTGAGCTTGAAGGTCGAAATGTTCTGTTTGAAGACATAACTGGTAGAGATCGCAAAACAAATGCCAATTGCGATTTCTATACAAATTGTCACGAACTTGCTCTGAAACATGTCGTTATTTGATGCTGGACGGCAAACAAAATTACAGTGATGCTGAAGAAAGTTCATATATTTCACCATATAATTATGATGACGCAGATGCTGATTATGTTGCCCAATCCGGCCAATGCAGTATAAATTCAAAGAACGTATGAATTACCTTCGTGACGTAAAAAATATAATGTTCAGTGTATAGACCTGTTCAAAGTGCTTTACGTACACTTATGCCGGTGGACAAGTGCTATGTATATGATGTTCAATCAAACAAATAAAGATCGAGATACTAGGCTATGGGCCGATGGAAGTGTATACAAGCAGAACGAAGTTTATTGTGATTTATTCAGTGATCCGTATAGGATCAGTAGCACCGTGTCTTATTGAATGAACCACAATAACAAATATCCAGGGGATGTCGATTTGTATCCGTGGTTGGGGGGGGGGGGGATGATAGGTGCCAAAATATTTTCGGCAATGGATCAAAGCAACCAAGAAGTAGAAGCGTGTGGTTCCAAGTTATTAACTTTTTCAAGTCACCCTCAATAAAGATAACATTTCAGAGAATATAAGAGTGGTAATAAAATTAATAAAATGATAAATATTAGTCCTGACTCTTGCCTGCAGTGTAGGCCTACCAGACTGATATCTTCTATTTTTAAACGAATTTAGACATTACCAACAAAAAAGATCCAATGGTGAGGGATATCAACTTGTGAAAATATTATGTTACCAGTGGGGCAAATGCATTAATAGGCAACCAGGAAAGGTTCATGTAGACAGGCAAAAAATGATTTCCTAGAGATAGAAACATACATTCTATGAATATTGATGTCTCCAAACAACATTCATCGTGAAAATCCCATTCCAATATTCTGTGTAAGGAGATCTCAAAAAACATAGTTCTCATTAGTAAATGAAAAACATATTGGTTCTTCCTTCTTTAATTAAACCATTAAACCAACTGAATCCTCTCTGCGAGAAACTCAATTTAATGAAACAGAATATCACTGATGCAAAATTTGGTTCTCAAAATGACAGAAAATGTCTCCTCCTGATCTCATACAAACTGTCTGTTTCTTAAAAACATAATATAAAACTTACGTTACAACTACCAAACAACAAACTTCCATTATCTCCTTCTTCACCCAGATATACTTATCATACAGAAACGCTCTAAGATATAAGCATAATATTCCCCTAAGGCCCTGACCAGAGCACAATTTTGTTCTTTAAAGTAGAAATTCATTGATTTTAAAAACTAACTTTATTTTCATTATTGCAAAGTTAAAACTTTGATTCGACAAGGTTATCAACATTCAATGCTTGGAAACATTTGAAGTAATGATTATTATAAATTACAAAAGGCTTAAATACAGCCCCGGCATAGCACCTGAAGAGCTCTCCGAACGCTGCTGAGATGTGTGAGATCACAGTATGGACATGACTAGCACAAGCAGACGATGTCCCATGACATCTCACACATTTTCAGTGCCTGCGTTTTCATCTTCTCTTGAGTTCTTTCTCTTACTTCACTACCGCCAGGCTAAATGTATAATATATTGCCTCACTCTAAAGACCACTGTGCTGTTACTATGACAATAACTTTATCATGTAATAATGTCCGTGGTTCCTCGTATTAGAAAATGAATAATTCGCTCCTGAAAAGTGATGTTTATAAAGATGGTATAAAAGACGTTATTCGTCGTACAAAAAATGAATTTAGATCAAAGCTTGATCTACAGTATGCATGGGACCTATGTAAGTTAAGGATTAAAAAATATACTATCTCTTTTGCTAAGAAGCTCAGAAAAACTGAAAAGGAAGAGCTAAACTCCTTAGAAAAAAATTTGAATGAAATACATGAACGAATGTGTGCAGGCGATGATGAGCTTGAAGAGCAGATGGCAAATGTTCAGAGAAAGATTAATAGGTACTACAAAAAGGAATGCGATGGTGCAAAGGTTAAGATCCAGAGTTATTCATTTTGATAACAGTGAAAACAATTCTTCATATTTCTTAAATTTAGAACATAGAAATGGTGCGAGAAAGTATATATCTGGAATTAGAATAGGCAGAAAACTAGAAACTGATAACCGTAAAATTATAACATTTGTAGAAAAGTTGTATTCATGCTCATACACAACAAGAAGCCCAGATCAGGCAGTAATCGAAACATATCTTAAGAAAATAAATAAACCCAATTTATCTGGTAGTGAAGCCGAAGAATGTGAGGGATTAATTTCAATTCAAGATGCAACAAATGCTCTAAAAGAGATGAATATTAATAAAACTCCTGGTATAGATGGCCTAACGGTGGAGTTTTTTTAAGGAATTCTGGGTTGAAATACAAGATCTTGTTTTAGACAGTTTTAATGAAAGTTATAAAAAGGGTAAGCTTAGCTATTTACAAAGGAAAGGAGTCATTACTCTGCTTTTCAAAGGTGGTGATGCACTGGAATTAGGAAATTGGCGGCCCATTACATTACTTAATACCGATTATAAAATACTTGCAACTGTGTTGGCAAACAGGCTCCAAAAAGTTTTAACACACTTAATTAGTGAAGACCAAGTAGGGTATCTTAAAGGCAGGAGTGGCATTAATAACGCCAGATTAATTCAAGATATGATAGATTATAGTGCATTTAATAAGATTGATGGTGCCATCATATTTGCCGATTTTAAAAAGGCTTTTGAAACTATAGAATGGAAATTTGTTGATATATGTTTGAAGAGCTATGGTTTTAATGATAACTTCAGGAAATGCAGTGGGTCTCGGTGATGTATTGCGATCCTCATCTTAATATTCTAATGAACGGTTGGTTGACAAAAGATATACAACCATCTAGAGGTATAAGACAGGGGTGTCCCCTATCTGCATTATTATTTATCCTTAGCATTGAAGCTCTCGCAAATGAGATTAGACAAAATAACAATGTCATAGGCTTGAATGTTGGTTGTAATGAGAAAACATTTAAAATAGTACAATTAGCAGATTACATGACATTATTTGTTCGTACAGTTATGTCAGGTAATACAGCTATAAAGATTATTCAAAAATTTGAAAAGTATTCTGGAATTCAATTAAATGAAAACAAGACAAAAGCACTCTGGTTGGGTACCAACAATCCAACAAATACTATTGGAAATATGTTATGGGAAGATGTTTATGTTAAGTCACTTGGTATTTATTTTTGTAAAAATAAAGATATAGGCCTAGAAATGAACTGGTCTGAAGAGAGAATGTTAAAAATAAAACAGCTGTTAAATCTCTGGAAACAGAGAAATCTCACGCTTAAAGGAAAAATAATGATATTAAAATCATTGATAATGTCGAAAATCATTTATACTTCACAAGTTTTGTCTTGTCCGAAAGAGATAATTAAAGAGCTCGATAAGTTATTTTTTGATTTCCTTTGGAAAGGGAGACCTGCAAAGGTTAAAAGGTCAAATGTATTGAATAGTATTCATGAAGGTGGTTTAGATATGTTAGACGTTCAAACAAAGGTTGCATCGTTAAATATAAATTGGTTTTGTAAATATCTAAGCGATGAATTAAATGCAGGTTGCAAATGTATGTTTGACTATTGGTTTGAGCAAATTGGTGGTATAAAGGTTATAATGAATTGTAAATATAGTACAAAAAACGCAAATTTTCTGGAGAACAAGATGCCTCATTTCTACTATAATTTAATTATGACTTTCTTCTTGTATCGATCATATACTTTTGGCAGCTATCGTAGGGAAATGATTTGGCTGAATAAAAATGTAACGTATAAAAAGAAAATGCTTTTTTATGGATAAATTCTGACATTTTGTTTGTTGGGGATTTAATGGATGGTAAAGGTTTTCTACCAGTTAATGAGTTAAGTGCAAAAATATTATTTAAGGATGGAAGGTGGTATAGTCAATATGCACGTATTAGAAGAGCGATTCAATCACTCGGGAATATGTTAGTACTTGTAGATATGAATGTAGAACATAGGGTATATGAAATTTAGACCCACAGCGTTTGAATATAACGATATAAAATCGACTGAAGACATGATTTCAGTTAGACAGCTGACAGTTAAAAGAATTTATCAAGAGTTAATTAAAACAAAAATTGAAAAATCTAGGGCGGAAGAATTTTGGCGTAATACTTTGGAAGTTGAATATGTACCTGTATGGTCGGATGTTTGGTTATTTAAGTTAAAAAGTATAAAAGACAGCTTACTAATTAATTTCAATTTCAAATTCATGTATAATATTTTAGCAATACCATATAATTTGTTTAAATGGAAAGTTAATGCCAATGATAAATGTTATTATTGTAATCAGACAGGTGATTGTATGCACATGTTCTTTTTTTGTAACGAAGTCAGTAAGTTTTGGAATGAAGTTGAAAGGACTATAAAGAAATATTTCATGTCTAATTTTAATTTCAAACCATGTCATCTATTGTTTGGTATTGATTTTAATTCAAAGAAGGAAAAAGATGTTGATATTATTTTGAACTATGCACTTTTTGCTATTTACAAAAGTTTTGTTGGAAAAGAATCTAAAAAGAAAACAACTAAAAAGAGACTTCTTCATATTTTTATTTACCTATTAATTTATCGCTTACAAATAGAAGAAAATATTAGAAAACCATGTATATCCCTCCAGAAATGGAGGCAAATGCTAAAGATGTGAATATGTTTATATTATTATGAAGAAAAAAATAAAGAAGACCTGAAATGGTTATTTTACAAAAAAAAAAAAAAAAAAAAATTACAAAAGGCTTAAATACAGCCCCGGCATAGCACCTGAAGAGCTCTCCGAACGCTGCTGAGATGTGTGAGATCACAGTATGGACATGACTAGCACAAGCAGACGATGTCCCATGACATCTCACACATTTTCAGTGCCTGCGTTTTCATCTTCTCTTGAGTTCTTTCTCTTACTTCACTACCGCCAGGCTAAATGTATAATCTATAGGCCATTTTCGTAATGTAACCAAATTTAATGCATAAGTCTTTGTGAAGTGCCTCAATACAAATTTTTCATTCACCTGATAGGAATAATAGTATTTCAATAGTCAGAATGTAATTGCATATATTTAGTGTTGCTAGGTAGGACAAGCTATAATGTTTGTCCAACCTGGCAACAACTAATGTATGCAGTCCGGATTCTGTCTATTGAAATGCTATTATTCTTATCAGATGAATGAAATAATTTGTATCGAGGCACTTCACAAAGACTTATGCATTAAATTTGGTTACATTACGAAACTGGCCTATTGCCTCACTCTAAACCCCGCGCATGGTTTTATTTTGATGACAAATACAGCGATACAAAAATAAAGGAATCTGTCGCTTGTAAACAAAATAAGACGCCATTGTATATTCAGCTGCACACACCGGGGTATGTTCGGCGTTTCAAGAGGGAACAAATGCCGTCCTTAATATCATTCCGGGGATTTTTCAATTTGAAAGTCTGGTTTCTTTGATTGTTAATTAACACCTATCCTGTGTATTTACAAGCAAAAGATTTTTGTTATCAGAATCGGGTCACATCCCCTTTTAAATGGTTTGACATGCCATTACATTTATATACACTAAACTCATTATAATTTGAGAGATAATAGCTTTGCAATTATGTTCATTCTCTATGGGATGTCGTCTGCTTTTGAAGTGTTGGTCCATATACTCTTCAATCAACGGTCAAAGACCTTTCAAGACAGGTCAAGCAAATTCAGCGTTCGTGTGAAGACCAAGAGCAGTACTCGCGTAGACCATGTCTTCGTTTCCATGGTATCGCGGAAGGAAAGAACGAAAACACTGATCAGCTGGTCATCGATGTTGTTCGTCGTAATCTTGGAATCAATCTTGATCCTGGGCACCTCGGTCGTAGCCATCGAATCACCCCGAGAATTAGGAGCAGTGGATCACAGAAACCACGACCGATCATCATAAAGTTCAGCCGATACAACACGCGTCATGAGATCTTCTCTGCTCGATCTAAATTTCGGGGCACTGATATTTTCATCCATGAAGACCTCACCGTGAACAGACAAGCCATCGTCAACAAACTCCGCTTCCATGAGAATGTCAAGAAAGTCTGGACGCTTGACGGCAGGATCACGGCTGTCAATGCGAACGGCAAGAAGATCTCCATCACAAGCCTCGCTGATATTGACTCCAAACTGTAAGCTTTTTTTCGTTGGTTTGAAAACTCAATGAAACTGATTTTTTATGCCTCTAAGATATCCTTGTCTTTCTTGTGCAAAAACAGTCAGAAATAATCAGAATGCTGTTAAATGTGTAGTCTGTAATAGTTGGATTCATCTTTCATGTTCTTGTTTAGGTCTGGATTTTTTTCAATTCTAGTCAAGACTGGATTTGTAGTAAGTGTATTTTTTCTGAATTGTCTTTTAATTGTCAATCTCAAGATATCTGTGGAGAAAAAGATAATAATATTCATTCCGTATTGTCCGATGTTCAGTCAAACCCAGTAGTTAGTGATTGCCTTCATAATAATCATGATAATCTAGTTCCAGCTAAGCTCAAAGAGTTATTTACAAAGGGTACGAAAATGGTACAATTAAATGTTAGAAGTTTATTGCGAAATGTTGATGAATTAAGAATATTATTCAACAAATATTCAATTGATATTGCAGCTTTCAATGAAACTTGGTTGGACGATTCCATTATGAACAGTGAAATAGATATTGATAATTACAAAATTGTTCGTAAAGACAGAAATCGGCACGGTAGGGGTGTCGCTGTTTATATACATGATAGCATTGATTTTGAAGTTTTACATCATGAATCTTTACATAATTTGGAAGCTATAGCAATCCTCGTTCGAAATAAATTTTCTCATCCCTATGTCTTTATTACTTGGTATCGTCCTCCCAATAGTTACTCTGAGCTTTTTTGTCATTATGAATCGCTCTTGTCTTTTATTGACAGTTTTAATCATAGTACAGTCATTATATGGGCGATCTTAATTGTGATATTCTAAAGACCCCTTTATATAGTGAAACTGAGAGATTGATGCAAATACATGATATTTATTCTCTTGAGAACATAAATGTCACAACTAGCACCCGTTTTACTGATACCTCATCTAGCCTAATAGATATGATGGTTACTAACAGGATTGATCAAGTTAAGTTATCTGGTGTTATCAATATTGGATTAAGTGACCAATCACTGAATTATGTTGTTTGGGGACTACCTTGTACTCACCATGTTCCTCGTACTATAACGTATAGAAAAATGAAAGGTATTGATATTGTAAATTTTTGTGAGCAGCTTGATAATCAACCCTGGGAGAATGTTTACTTAGCTCAAGATATTGATGAAGCAGTTCAGTTGTGGGAGAATTACTTGATGGAAGTTGTCAATACTATTATGCCCTCTAAATCCAGCAGAATCAAAAATAAAATTTCTCCATGGATGACTTCTGAAATCATGAATTTGATAAAGGAACGTGATAAAGCCAAAAGAAAAGTACGGAAAAGCAAAAATAACGATGCTATGAATTGTTATTGTAAGTTAAGAAATAAAGTAACTTTTGAAATAAGAAAAACTAAAAGACAATATTATGTTAATAAACTGTCCTCTGCTATGGGGAGATCTACTGAGGTTTGGAAGGTTTTGAAGACTGTTTTGCCAACATCTCGTACTAATAGTACTGAAGCCCATGTAAATGATTCTGATATGAGAGCTAATGAGTTTAATCTATTTTTTTCTTCTATCGGTGCAGAGTTAGCCTCTAATTTTCATGATCCTCCACATTCAATAAATGATGATGAAGTTCGTGTTAAGAATGATGCTAAGTTTACGTTTCATTTAGTCACTGAAACTGATGTTCGAAAAGAACTAATGAAATTGAAAGATAATACTTCTGTGGGTTTAGATGGGATTTCTTCCAAAATTTTGAAAATGTGTGCTCCTGTCATTGTTCCATATCTTACTCACATAATTAATAGATCATTCCTCGAGTATAAGTTTCCAAATCAATGGAAGAGGTCAAAAGTCATTCCCATTCATAAATCTGGCAACAAAAATTCCCCAAATAACTTTCGTCCTATCTCAATACTACCTACGGTATCAAAATTGCTGGAAAGATTTGTTCAGCGGCAATTAGTATCGTTTTTAGAAGAAAACAAACTTTTATCAGCAGAACAATTTGGCTTTAGGAGTAAACACTCAACAATAACGTCTTTGGTTAAAATTACAGATAGATGGATGAACGCTGTTTATCAGGGAAAATATACAGGAGCAGTCTTTATTGATCTAAAAAAAAGCTTTCGATTGCGTTGACCCTGACTTGCTCCTCGAAAAGCTACGTAATATTGGTATAGCTGAAGAATGTTTGCCATGGTTTAATGATTATTTACATAACAGGTTTATTTCCACTTATTTTGGTTCAACTCTTTCATCTCATTTGCCCATTTCTTTTGGTGTACCGCAGGGATCCATTCTGTGGCCTTTGCTTTTCATTATTTTCGTTTATTGTGTAACGATTTAACTCAATATACACATTATTGTTCCATTCAACTTTACGCTGACGATACTGTTCTTTATTTTTCAGATTTTAATGTGGAAAGTGTTCAAAATAAACTAAATCATGACTTGTCATAAATTTATAAATGCAATAATAAATTAACACTGAATTTTGATAAGACTGTATCCTTACTCATAGACTCTAGACATATGTTAAGTAAAGGTAATAAATTAAATGTATATATAAATAATATTGCAATACAACAGACTGACAGTGTAAAATATCTCGGGTTCATTATCGACAGCAAACTTAAGTGGGATGTCCATATAGATAAATTATGTAAGAGGGTTGGAAACCTAGTAAAATATTTGGCTAGACTACGTTATTTTATTAATCAGACGAATTTGAACTTGATCTATAAAGCAATTATTTTACCCCTTTTTGACTATGCAGACATTTTAATCGATTCATGTGATAAAAAATATATTAAGAAACTGCAAACTCTCCAAAATCGCGC
The DNA here is from genome assembly GCA_035222895.1 of Strongylocentrotus droebachiensis. Classification (NCBI taxonomy): domain Eukaryota; kingdom Metazoa; phylum Echinodermata; class Echinoidea; order Camarodonta; family Strongylocentrotidae; genus Strongylocentrotus; species Strongylocentrotus droebachiensis. The sequence continues at coordinate 72,860 of JAVYIG010006928.1, forward strand.
GGGCAGAATAATAATGAAAGTTAATCCATATGAACACATCTCTAACGCACAAATTCATTCACTTTTAAAATGGTCATCTCTCGAATCCAGGCGTAAGAAAAATCTAAATGTATTTGTCTATAAAACAGTCCATAATATGTTATCTCCCAGTATGAATGAAATGTTTCAACCCCCTTCTCATATTTATTCCCTCCGCAATTCCGGTAACTTTGTTCTCCCTAAACCTAGAACTGAATATTGTCGCAGAACTACCCAATACAGAAGCTCAATTCAATACAATACTCTTCCTCCTACCACTAAATTACTTTAAACTGTTCACACATTCAAAAAGTATTTAAACAATACTATTCCAGACTTCTTGTAGCTGTATATATATTTTTTTTTTTAATAAATCATTTACTTGTCTAGCTTTTTCTCTTGTATGTATATCGTAAATATTTCTCTCCTGTTTCTTGTTTTACTCGTATTTGCTCTTATCATTATTGTAAGTTCTTATTTTGCATTAAGTTTTCCTTACTTTTGTAATATCTATTTTCATGTTTTCTATATCTATAGGGACCCCTCTGTAAACCAGCATTGTTATGCTAACAACGCTGAGTAGGGCCATCCCTCCGTCTTTCTTTTTCTTCTTTTTTTATAAATGTGTCTTTATGATTGTAAATATATATATATATATATGTTGATGTATTTTTAAATGACGGAAAATAAATACACTACAATAGTGACGTCATTAAAACATCGTTATTTTTCCGGCGAATCTCTCGTATATCCCAGCTGCTATGGAAGTGGTTGAATTTGTATTTTTACAAATCACCCGATATGTAGTTGACGTAAAACTTGTACGATGGCCATCTGTTAGCTTACCAGTTTCTAGTGATACATTAGTTCACATATTTGTGATCTTCTTTGAATTTCACCTATAAAAACTATAACCAGTCTTAGAAGGTGCATTATTATTGGAAGGGTGTTATAAAGAAAACTTCAAACTTAATAACATTCTAACCTTCAAAAACACCTTAACTATCTTATGCCTGTTACGTTTGAATACAATACATATGCCTACATCAGCTCTTCAATAACACAAAAATAAGTTGTGACATAATAATCTTTCTCCAAAATATCGAACTGGAGTATTCTGTTGTATTGCTTGTTTATGTACATACAAAGAGCTTATTTTCAAGAGGCACTAGATCCATGTGTGTAACTTAAGAAATATCTCTTTATTTACCAGATTTTGTTCAGGTGTCTATGGAAAATTGTTATTAAAAGATGCATGTGTTCATAATTTTTCTCGTAATTTAGGTTTTTAAAAAATGTCAAGGTAAATAGAGGAAAATGTGTATCATTATCTCCATTTGCTATCAAAAGATTTTGCTCCTTTCGGAAAATACCTCTTCAAATGTTTTACATGTAGAGATATAAATAAACAAATAAAATGGAAGAAATCAATAAAACAAAATAGATACTGAGTATGAATCAGGGAACAAACTGAAAGTTTCGTCTCCTACATGTTGCCATTTGGACAAAACCGGCTTTCTCTTGTCTTTCTTCCTTTTCTCTTCCCCCTTCCTTTTTTTCCTGCCTGTTTCTTCCTCTTTTCCCTTTTTCCCAGGTAGCAAGCCCATATGGGGCCCATATGGGGATGATCTGGGTCACTTGTGCCATCTGGGCTAAATGGAACCCATAATAATGTATCCCATATGGGGCCAATATTTAGTAACCCATATGGGATCTATCCCAATAAACAAAACACTAAAAAGTAACCTCTTTTGGGAGTGTATTTTAAGTGATTTTAAAGTATGTTGCCTTTTGAACTAGATTTAAACGTTATCGACACGTGCCTTCATTTAAACAAAAAAGGTACTCCTGTTCACGTTTTCATCTAACCAAAAAACCACCAATTTATCACGCGACTGGAGTAACGTGATTCCACTTACCTTTGTAAATCAAGTGTTTATGACCAAATAACCACTTGACCAAGCAACGAGTTTTTTGTCCGGTAACCGATGGTGGTGATAAATAGGTAATTATTTGGTCTTGTAAGCACCTTTATCGATTGGTTTCACAGGTTATCCAAGGTTGATGGTAATAATCACGTTACTTACACCGGCTAATCGTCTTATTGTTCTGTCCGTGAATCTCTGGTTAAATTAAATTAGTAATTCTGAGGTGTCTTACACACCTCTTTAAAAGGTTTCAAAGTTACCATAACTTTCTTGGTGATGATCACGTAGATAAAACTGATTACTAATCTAAGCTGTGAATCCGTGATATTTAGGTGTGAAAAATTAGTAATTATTAGGTGTCTTAAAACACCAATTTAAATGGTAGTCAAATTTGCGAGCAGTTCCGCCGTGATGATCTCGTGACTCAAATGGATTATTAATCTAAGCTGGGCATACGTGACTTTTAGGTGTGAAAAATTTGTAATTATTAGGTGTCTTAAAACACCTTTTAAAATGGTTTCAAAGTTACCATAACTTTCTTGGTGATGATCACGTAGCTAAAACTGATTACTAATCTAAGCTATGAATCCGTGATATTTAGGTGTGAAGAATTAGTAATTATTAGGTGTCTTAGAACATCTATTTAAATGGTAGTCAAAGTTGCCAGCAGTTCCGCGGTGATGATCTCGTGACTCAAACGGATTATTAATCTAAGCTTGGCATCGGTGATTTTTAGGTGTGACAAATTAGTCATTATTAGGTGTCTTAAAACACTTGTTTAAATGGTAGTCAAAGTTGCCAGCAGTTCCGCGGTGATGATCTCGTGACTCAAACGGATTATTAATACAAGCTGGGTATTCCGTGATTTCCAGGTGTGAAAAATTAGTTATTCTTGGGTGTCTTGATGGTTTCAGTACCATTTAAGTTCCGTGGTGATAATCCCGTGACTGTTGGCATATTTCTATTTTCACCAGCTGATTACTGACTGTTGGCATCTTTTCATTGCACCAGTTGATAACTGGTCTGTGTGCATATTTCCAGTTGCACCAGTTGATGACTGGCTGACTGTTGGCATATTTCCAGTTGAACCAGCTGACACCAATTAATTTGCATATTGAATGTGGGGTGCGTGCAGATCTATGTTTTTTATACAATTTATCTGAATTTACAGCAAATTTCTTAATTACTGATGATTTAGTTATATGCAATTCATTTCGAAAATACTACAAATATAAATTACCAGTTATTAGGACATTTCGCTACTTCGTATAAATTACATTTAATTAAACATGAACAAGGGAAACATTAACTATGACTAAAATAATTTCAATAAAATACAAGTATATGACAAAATTTCGATTAATTAAATTATGTAAGTCTACTTATTACCAATGCCTTTACATTGGAAATACAGACGTACCAGTATTGAAGTGTTGTTGCCGTTCAACTGGTTGGAAGTTTTACCAAATGGTTCTAATTATAATGGCTCAGCTAGACCAGTTGAATTCTAACTGGCCTGGGTCAACTGGATCATTTAGCCCATTTCAATTTCCGGCGTTACCAAATGACATTAACTGGTTCATCAACTGGACCAGTTGCAACTAGCTTTTTCTTCTGGGATGTTTGCAACCACCCCCCCCCCCCCCCCACCCCTCTAACCCCAAACTGCTTCCTGCGCGCCTGGACGTAATTATGGAAGATCCAAAGCACGATGTTCAGAAACGGGATGAGAATGTCATTATTTTGGTTCATTTATTGTGTAACATTTGCGTAATTATTGGGTTGAACGCGGGTTACAGTAACATATTTCCTCTTCGACGTAAATTTCACGTGAATGAAGAACATGATTCATCTCAAGTCAGCCACGTAATACTCACGTGAATTTCATTTTGACTAAAACTATCACTAACGCTTCACGTGTTTCTGTGACGCGATAATTTCGTTTATGAAGATGTAATTTCATAACCAAACAAACACGGGAATATTAGGTTTTCAAACCATGGTCTCCAAGGTAGGGATAATCACGTTATTACAATGGTGATATTGCAGTGACAATTGCGTGATTTAGTGTACGTGTGTTTTAAGTGACCTAGTGCAATAAACGTATTAACACATTAAATGTCCGGTGATTGAAGAACGTAACTCCCATCAAGTCGATACCTTGATATTGACGTGATATTCATGTGATTTTGTTTATTGGGATCTTATGGGCCAGCCCTTATGGGTCCCAGATGGGAATGAGCTGGGCGTACAGATATGGGTAGAATATGAATATGCCCATATGGGTAACACATGGAGAAAATCTGGGTTAACCCACATGGGATATAATGGTTAACCAATATGGGTACCAGATGGGATTAAGCTGGGCATACCAATTTGGGCCCAGTTTGGTATTGGTCCCAAATGGGTCCCATATGCTTCTTGGGTGCAGATGCGCCTTAGGGCCCCAGATTGTTTTCCATATGGGCCCATGTTCATGGGTGTCGATCCCAGGGGGGGGGGGGGGATGGGGGGATATATCCCCCCAATATTTCAGGTGGGGGGGGGGGTGGCCTGTACAATCATCCCCCCCCCCCCCCAATAATTCACCATCAAGAAATATAAAAAAATGATGAGAGCCCGATGAGAGTAGTTAATGGTTATTACTCGCAAGATGACCATCAATCTACACATTTTGCTATCTCATTTTCATAATACATACGTAAATGAGACACCCGTATATGAGACAAGAATAAATTGAATTCTCGCTCGTATGGCTTCATCAGGAATTGATGAATTTATTCATTTTACTCAATCAACAGCATCATAGAAATGAAGTGCGCCAAATGCAAAGCCGCAGCGTTAAAAAGCAACGAGCTAAATGTTAAGCGCGAAGCGCAAAAGTTGAAAAAAAGAAGTAGGGAGTGGGAGAGAGAGATAATGAGAGACATAGAGGATTATACAAGCGCGTAGCCAGTCGCCCACCCCCTAAAAAAAATAAAAACGCCGGCCAAAAGAGAGAGAGAGAGAGAGAGAGAGAGAGAAGAAAGGAAGAGGACGTAGGAAGAAAAAGGATCAAGAGTCGAGAACGGTACAACGAATCGTTTTCTTTCTCTAATAATGTAATGAAACGTCAAAGCTTCCGCGCTTCGCGCGAGAGGGGGGGGGGGAACTGAATTCAGACAAGGATTAAGAGTCGAGAATGGTACAACGAATCGTCTTCTTTTTCTAATTGTTTAATGATACGTCAAAGCTTCCGCGCTTCGCGGGGGAAAGGGGAGGGGGCGGACTGAATTCAGACAAGGATTAAGAGTCGAGAATGGTACAACGAATCGTCTTCTTTCTTAAATAATTTAATGAAACGTCAACAGAACCTGAATTTAGACAAGGATTAAAAGTCGAGAACGGTACAACGAATCGTCTTCTTTCTTAAATAATTTATTAAAACGTCAGAGCTTCCGCGCTACGCGCAGAGGCAGGGGAACTTGATTCAAACAAAGATTAAGAGTATAGAACGGTACAACGAATCGTCTTCTTTCTCTAATAATTTAATGAAACGTCAAAAGAAACTGAATTTAGACAAGGATTAAGAGTCGAGAACGGTACCACGAATCGTCTTCTTTTTTTAATAATTTATGAAACATCAAAGCTTCCGCGCTTCGCGCGGGACGGGGGAAACCCTCCTCCCTGCACCCACCCCCTAGGGAGAGCGCTTCGCGCGCTCTGTAAGCGATTCGCAGGCTTTGCGTGCTCACTACCGCCCCCCTAAAATAAAAATCCTTGCTACGCGCTTGAGAGGATAATAACCCAGGTGGCAAGCAAGCCCATGTGGGATACATATGGGTCCCATGTTTTCTGAAATGTTATCTTTATTGAGGGTGACTTGAAAAAGTGAATAACTTGGAAGGGAGGGGTGCAACCTGCCACACGCTTCTACCTCTTGGTTGCTTTGATCCATTGCCGGAAATATTTTGCCACCTATCATCCCCCCAACCACGGATACAAATCGACACCGTTGCCCATGTTTCAAAGAATATGGGACCCATGTGGGTCCCACATGGGCTTGCTACCTGGGTTATTATCCTCTCTGTCTCGCATTATCTCTCTTTCCCACTCTACTTCTTTTTTGCACCTATGCGCTTCGCGCTTAACATTTAGCTCGTTGCTTTTTAACGCTGCAGCTTTGTATTTGGCGCACTGCATTTCTAATGATGCTGTTGATTGAATACATTGAATAAATTCATCAATTCCTGATGATGAAGCCGTATGAGCGACAATTCAATTTATTCTTGTCTCATATAACGTTGTCTCATTTACTTCGTTTTCTATTTATATATGTATGTATTATGAAAATGAGATAGCAAAATGTGTATATTGATAGTCATCTTGCGAGTAATAACCATTAACTACTCTCATCGGGCTCTCATTAATTTTTCTCTTCATTTTTTTTATGGTGAATTATTGGGGGGATGATTGTACAGGCCACGCCCCCCCCCCCCATCTGAAATATCTAATGACATAACAATTTTGAAAACTCCAAATCCAGCCACGATGCTGTCCTAGTTTTCTGATATGTTCAGGGATTCAGAACCGTCGGTAAAACTTTCACAAGTTTTCTTTTCAACTGTACATAAATAATGAAGCCAAACCTGAAAATGAAAATGTTGACAAAAAGTATACACCAAATCGCGTTAATTGAGTTCGAAAATTAATGTTTTTCTTCATCTAGTGGGGGGGGCACATTCTCTCTCAGACACCCCCATCCCCCTGTCCGCGCAAGCCTGACGTGCCGCTTCTGTCCGTCTTTCATTGTGTCCCCACCCCCACCCCCTTCCCCCCAAGTCAAAATTCCTCGATCCGCGTCTGAATACAATCTTCGAAATTCAGATCGCAGGACGATTGTGCAACTGCGGTTAAGGAGGAAATAATTTAGGGAGATAGATGGATAATCTAAATAATCGAGAATTTGAAGAAGAATAATTATCTAAATTCCAATGGATTTCAAAGTTTCTTGGTGGAAGAAAAGTCAAATCGACCCTGAATCGCAGTGGCAGGGTTTTTCTCTTCCCTCCCCCCCCCCCCCCCCTCTCTCTCTCTCTCTCTCTCTCTCTCTATCTTTGTCTTACTTTGTTTACCTGTAATCAACCGTCTCTCTATTTCTCTATTATTTTCTTTTCTCTGCATCTCCCTTCAATAATAACGCATCCTCCCCTTTCTCTTTCTCCCTCTCTCTCCCCCTCGATCCCCTCCCCAGTGGCGGATCTAGGGGGGGGGGTTGGGGGGGTTGCAACCCCCCCAAAAAAAAAATCCGGGGACCATTTTTTAAAATCTTATCGCAAGAAAACGCCATTTTCACACACAGATTTTCAAAAATTTTCCCTACTGTGGGAGGGGGGACACCCCCCTCCCACACCCTCCCCCCTCGCTCGCTTGGACTCGGTCGCTACGCTCCCTCGCATACCACCCCAACCCCCCCCCCTTTATAAAAAGCTGGATCCGCCCCTGCTCCCCCTCTCTCTTTCCTCTCTTTTTCTCTCTTTCCCTCTCTCCCCTCTCTCTCCCTCTCTCTCTCTCTCTATCCCCTCTCTCTTTCTCTCTCTCTCTCTTATTTATTTGTTTATCCTTAATTAGCAATCTCTCTTGATTACCCCTTTCTCTGTTTAATTTATTTTCATGAAACAATTATTACCACAAGGATAGATGAAAAGGCAGGTTTTTAATTTGAAAATATTATTTATTCAAAAGTGATTCGAAATATCTGAGTAAATAATATATGCTTGAAAAATATCATGATGATTAATTATTAATATACGGGAGCGCCAGGAGGGTCATATCTGACTGACATGAGCGCTATACAAGAACCCACTATTATTATTATTATTATTATTATTATTATTACACTGCTACGGTTAAATAGGCTTTTATTACTCCATAACTTTGGAACATCAACCAAAAACGTACAAAGTATCAAACTAAAAAATTAAGTCAATGATTTAAAGGAGAAGTTGAGAAATGTCAATCGGTACAATTAGCTTACTTATACTTCGACGAGTTTGATTACATCGTCGTAATTCAATTTGATCGAATCATTTAGCAGTTTAGATTTGAATGTTTAGAGGAAGTAATATGTTGTTATGCACTTTTCTGAACTACTACTATGTTTTATGTTTTAAGGTCCTTTTAACAACTGTAATGTGAGTGATTCTATATCACTGGCACCGGGAAGTAAATCATAATCACAGTGTTCTACCTTCAAGTATCAACCCAAAACAAATAATAACATTCTATAATGATTGGTTTCATCATCATCTATCTAAGCATGGTATGATTAATTAGATGGTGAGTCCACGGGATGCAATGATTAAGAGAGCATATGCGAATCCAGCCAAGGTTGGAAGGAAGGTAACAGCGAATCCAAATGAACGGTAGAGAGGATTGTAGTGGTATCCAACAGCGAACGAAAAGCGTCCAATGTTGAAAAGCAGGACCAGGCACGGGATGATATAGAGCTGGTCCACATCAACACACGAAGCGAGAGCCAAGACTGCGAATACATGCAGAGCAGACTGCTCAAGAGTGTTCTGCAGAATCCTCTCGGAAGTCTTGAAGCCCCTGAGAGAATGCGCAACAGGGGCTAAGGGGTCGGCTCCCAGAGTTTCTAAGTACTTGCCTCGAAAGCGGAGAACGTTGAAAACGGCACCCAGGAGGGGCAAGGCAGAGAAAGCAAGGCACCGGAAGACAAACAGTAAGCGTTCGCAATCCGGCAGATCTGGCGGGATGTTGAACTTGAAGATCGAAATGTTCTGTTTGAAGACATAACTGGTAGAGATCGCAAAACAAATGCCAAGTGCGATTCCTATATTAATTGTCACGAACTTGCTCTGAAACATGTCGTTAGTTGATGCTGGACGGCGAACAAAATTACAGTGATGCTAAAGAAAGTTCATATATTTCATATATCAATTTCTATCAAGGACCATACATTTATGATGACGCAGAAGCTGATTATGTTGCCCAATCCGGCCAATGCAGAACAGATTCAAAGAACGTCCCTTCGTGCAGTAAAAATATAATGTTCAGTGTAGACCTGTTCAAAGTGCTTTACGTATATGCCGGTGGACGAGTGCTATGTATATAATGGTCAATTAAACAAATAAAGATCAAGATAGGCTATCTAAAACCAAGTGTATACAAGCAGATTAAAGTTCATTGTGAATTATTCAGTAAATAGTGATCCGTATAGGTCAGTAGCACCGTGTTTTGTTGAATGAACCACAATGCCACATATTGATATATTTGCTCCCTTCCTTGGTCCTATTTTTAAAGTTGTCACAGGCTATGGTTTGGGACACATGTCAAAGGGAACGAAAATAAAGTTATCTCTTTTTGAGCACGTAACTGTTCGTATCAATCACAATAATGTTTTAACATTAAAATATATATTCACTAAAAGCCTACACAGAGCCTGAGCAGACACGTTTCCATACCTCAACATTACATGATCCTACTGATGCATTTATTCGTTACCATGGCATCGGCTGACGAATTATTAATTCTTTGAAGATTCAAATTGATCTACGTGATGATTAGTGTTAATATTCAGGAGTGGATGTTTTTTGGAAGAGTACACTTGACTCGATGCTGTGATGAAGAGAGCAATAAAGTTCAAATGCGATGACTTTGCGGTGAGTTGCGGTGAGTTGCGGCACAACAAAACTATATATTGGCAAGCAAAAAACAGTGTACCGCACGTACCGTTGCGTTTCGAGTGTATAAATTCAGCTTAAGACATGGACAGGTCAAATGACATACAATTTTGAAAACTCCAAATCCAGCCACAATTCAGTCCTAGTTTTCTGATATGGTCAGGAATTCAGAACCGTCGGTAAAATGTTCACAAGTTTTCTTTTCAACTGTACAGAAATAATAAAGCCAAAAATTTAAAATTTAAATTTTGACAAAAAGTATACACCAAATCGCGTTAATTGAGTTCGAAAATTAAAATTTTCGTCATTTTTTTTTTTTTTTTTTTTTTTGGGGGGGGGGGGCACATTCCCTCTCAGACACCCCCTGTCTGCGCAAGCCTAACGCGCCACTTCTGTCCGTCTTTCATTGTGCCCTTCCCCCACCCTAGCTAAAATTCCTCGATCCACGTCTGAATACAATCTTCGAAATCGCAGGACGACTGTGCAATGTGCGGTGTGCCTTATGCTATGGTCACATTACCCAAAAGTAGACTGCTCGGCGGCCGAGCGGCGAGTTTTTAACCAATTCTGCCCGGCGGCTGCCCGGCCACCGAGCGGCGGCCGCCCAGGCACCGCTCGTTTTTAGGGCATCGCTCGGTCGCCGCTGAAGTTTTAGCGCGGAGTTAAAATTTGGGCGGCGTCTGCTCACTTTTCACTCGCCGCCCAAAATACGCTCGGTGCCTGGGCGGTCGCCGCCCGGGCACCGACCTAATCGCTGGGCGATGCCTAATTCCAGCAGCGACCGAGCAGGCTACTGATCGGTCGGTCGCTGCTCTGATTTGTGACAAAGGCTTTATGCGATCCAACTGCGATCCATTTAGTGAGGAAATAATTTGGGGAGATATGAACATTAACAGATGGATGATCTAAATAATCAGGAATTTGAAGAATATCTAAATTTTAATTGATTTCAAAGTTTCTTGGTGGAAGAGAAGTCAAATCGATCCTGAATCGCAGTGGCAGGATTTTTCTCTCCACTTTCTCCCCCTCTCTCTCTCTCTCTCTCTCCCCTCCCCCCTCCTCTCTATCTCTCTCTCTCTCCCCCTCTCTCTCTCTTTTCCTTCCTTTGTTTACTACCTGTAATTAACTATCTCTCTATTTCTCTCTAATTTTCCTTTCTCTGCATCTCCATTCAATAAATATTATTATGCCACCTCCCCTTTCTCTTTCTCCCTCTCTCTCTCTCTCCCCCCCCCCCTCCCCTCTCTCTCTCTCTCTCTCTTCTCTCTCTCTCTCTCTCTCTCTCTCTCTATCTTTTTCTCTCTTTCTCTCTCCCTCTTTTCCTTCTCTCTCTTTCTCTCTCGCTCTCTCTCTCTCTCTCTCTCTATATATATTGTCCTCTCTTCATATATTTATTTGTTTATCCATAAGAAGCAATCTCTCTTGATATCCCCTTTCTTTGTTTAATTTATTTTCCTGAAACACTAATTACCACAAAGGGTAGATGAAAAGGCAGATTTTTAATTTTTGAAAATATTATGTATTCAAAATATATTCGAAATGACTGAGTAATAATATATGCTTCCGAGAAATCTCATGATGATTTTATCATTAATAATATGCTCTACACTACTACGGTTAATAGGCCTACATTACTCTTACGAGAAAAATCGGAACATCAACCAAAGACGTATTCAAACTCAAATAATAAGTCAATGATTTAAAAGGAGAAGTTGAGAAATGTCAATCGGTATAATCAGCTTACTTATATTTCGACGAACTTGATATCACATCGTTGTAATCAATAATCGAATCATTTAGCAGTTTAGATTTGAATGTTTGGAGAAAGTAATATGTTCATATATACTTCCCTTGGACTACTATTATGTTTTAAAGACCGTCGAAACTACTGGGCCAGAAGGGATTAGACCACACAGCGAGGTCACTGACAGGTGGCTATCTCATTAACTCAGCTCTCAACTAACATAAGAAAAAGAGGATCATGGGGGACCAACAGGCACCGATTGGGGAAATTTTCTATATAGAGGGAGCAAGTAGCTACCAGTAGGACAGTGGGGCTTTAAGATTCTTTTATCAACTGGAATGTGAGTGATTATATCAATGGCACCGGGAAGTAATTATAATAATAATAACAATATTTATAAAGCGCAACATATCCATCTCTACCTTAATAACATTCTATAATGATTGGTTTGATAATAGCTAAGCATGCTATAATTAGATGGTGAGTCCACGGGATGCAATGGTGAAGAGAGCATAAGCGAATCCAGCAACGGTTGGAACGAAGGTAACAGCGAATCCAAATGAACGGTAGAGAGGATAGTAGTGGTATCCAACAGCGAACGAAAGGCGTCCAAGGTTGAATAACAGGACCAGGCACGGGATGATATAGAGCTGGTCCACACCAACACACGAAGCGAGAGCCAAGACCGCGAATACATGCAGAGCAGACTGCTCAAGAGTGTTCTGCAGAATCCTCTCGGAAGTCTTGAAGCCTCTGAGAGAATGAGCCACAGGGGCTAAGGGGTCGGCTCCCAGGGTTTCAAAGTTCTTGCGACGAAAGCGGAGAACGTTGAAAACGGCACCCAGGAGGGGCAAGGCTGAGAAAGCAAGGCATCGGAAGACAAACAGTACGCGTTTGCAATCCGGCAGATCTGGCGGGATGTTGAACTTGGAAATCGAAATGTTCTGTTTGAAGACATAACTGGAAGTGACCGCAAAACAAATGCCAAGTGTCATTCCTGTATAAGCTATCATGTGCTTGTTCCGAAACATGTCGAGCGATAGTTGATGCTGGCCGGCGAACAAAATTACAGTGATTCTAAAGAAAGTTCATATATTTCACATATCAATTCCTGAAAATTGTAAAGGATCATTATGATGATGACGCAGATGCTGATTATGTTGCCTCATCAGTGGCGTACCTGGGGTACTCCGCCAGGGGGGGCAAGCGACCGAAACAAACAAAAAAGGCGATGCTAATTTTCACTTCTGGCGAGCGAGCGAGCAAAAAAAAATCTTTAAGTAACGTTTGGTATATAAACTGGTATTGTTGCAAGTTGGGGGTGGGAACATTCACTTGTTAGCGACGTTAATTCCATTTTTTTGCAAAGGAGCGTAGCGAGCAAGAAAAAAAATCACTTTTTAATAATTGCCACTTAAACTTGGTTCAATTGTCCCATGCAGGCGCGGGAACAATATTGTGTTTAGGGTGATTTTATACCCATTTTAGCTAGCGAGCCAAAATACATCTTTCTCTCAATGAATTGCTATATAAAATTTGTTTCATTGTTGCAGGTCGGGGGCGGGCACAATCGTGTTTAAGGCAATGTCAATCCCATTTTGGCGGGCAGGCAACCCCCTACATTTCTCTTTTTAATGATATTGTAGCAGGTTAGTGGTGGGCACATAATTCCACGAGCTCGCGAGCGTAGCGAGCGAGCGAAAAAAATCACTTCTCTTTTATAGGGAAAATATGGTACATAAAACTTGGGTTCATTGTTCCATGTCAGGGACGTGATTATTAAAAGCGGTGTTATTTCTATTTTGGCGAGCGAGCGTAGCGAGCGAGAAAAAAAATCACTTCTCTTTTATAGGGAAAATATGGTACATAAACTTGGGTTCATTGTTCCATGTCAGGGACGTGATTATTAAAAGCGGTGTTATTTCTATTTTGGCGAGCGAGCGTAGCGAGCGAGCAAAAAAATCACTTCTCTTTTATAGGGAAAATATGGTACATAAACTTGGGTTCATTGTTCCATGTCAGGGACGTGATTATTAAAAGCGGTGTTATTTCTATTTTGGCGAGCGAGCAAAAAAATCACTTCTCTTTTATAGGGAAAATATGGTACATAAACTTGGGTTCATTGTTCCATGTCAGGGACGTGATTATTAAAAGCGGTGTTATTTCTATTTTGGCGAGCGAGCGTAGCGAGCGAGCAAAAAAATCACTTCTCTTTTATAGGGAAAATATGGTACATAAACTTGGGTTCATTGTTCCATGTCAGGGACGTGATTATTAAAAGCGGTGTTATTTCTATTTTGGCGAGCGAGCGTAGCAAGCGAGCAAAATTTTTGTAATGATAATTGGTTCATAAATTTCAGATTTTTTTGTTGCAGGGCAGGGCTTACACAATCATGTCTAAGGTGATGTTAATTCCGTTTTGGCGAGCACGAGCACACCAAAACTTCTTTGAATAACGTTTGGTACATAATTATTAACTGGTTGTTGCAGGTTGGGGCGGGCACGTTAGCGGTGTCAATTTTATTTTGGCGAGCGAGCATAGCGAGCAAGCAAAAAAAAAATATTCTCTTTTAATAGAAATTAATAAATAAACTTGTTTTTATTGGTGCAGGTCAGGATGGACGCAATCGCGTTTAACGCGATTCAATTCCTTTTTGGCGAGAGGGCGAAAAAACTCTTCCATTTTTAATGATATTGTTGCAGGTCAAGGGTGGGCACAATTATTTCCAAAGCAATATCTATTCATTTTATTCGCGAGCAAGTGTAGCGAGCGAGAAAAATGAATTACTCTCTTTTAGTAACATTTGGTACATACACTGTGTGTTACTGTTGCCGTGGTTGCAGGAAGAGTTTCGAATTTGTTATATCACTTATATTTTCCTATTTTCATTTGTCTTAATTTTTCAGGGCCGTATGCGGAATATTTTTCTGGTGGGGGAGGGGAAAGATGCGTTAAAAGTTTTCGAAGAATCTCAAAAGCAAAAGGAGTGAAGGGAGTTCGAGCGACCGAACTGGTCATGAGGGTACTTTTGCATTTTCAAAAGTAGAATTGAAGGATTTGGTATAGGCCTACACTACATTTTCAGGAAAAAAACTGTACGTTTTCAAAATATCTGGGGTCAACTGCCCCCCCCCCCTGGTGCGTACGGCCATGGTCTTTTTTTTTTAATTTCCCCATTTTTTTCCTTTCCTTTTCTTTTCCCTTTTTCTTCCTTTTCTCTTCTTCTTCCTTTTTTCTTTCCTTTTTCTTTTTTTCCTTTTTTCTCTTTTTTTTCCTTTTTTTCTTCCCTTTTCTTTTTTTCTTTTTCTTTCCTTTCCTTTCTTTTCTTTTCTTTCCCCTTTTTTTGTCTCGCCTGGAGCCCGTCAGGGGGGGCACTCTGCCCCCCTGCCCCCCCCATAGGTACGCCAGTGTGCCTCATCCAATGCAAAATAAATTCGAAGAACGTACCTTCGTGCAGTAAAAATAATGTTAAGTGTATAGACCTGTTCAAAATGTTTTACGACGTATACTTATGCTGGTGGATGAGTGCTGTGATTGGCAAATTTAAACAAATAAAGATCGAGATAGGCCTAGATCAAAGGTGTACTTCAAGTTTTTTTTTTTATTCAATGTCGGTCTATTTTGAGTTTCAAGTGTATACAAACAGAATAAAGTGCATCGTGAACTATTCAGTGTATTCCAGCAGCACCGTGATGTCGTCTTGTTTAATGAATTACAATGACAAATATCGCTATATTTGTTCCCTTCCGGGGCTCCCTCCTTTTTTCTAATTTTTAAGTTGTCACAAGCTGTGGTTCGGGACACGTGGAAAGGGAACGAACATAAGTTGTCTTTTTGAGGTCGTTAAAGTTCGTATCAATCACAATAATGTTTATACATTAAAATATATATTCACCCAATCACCCTACCCAGAGCCTTAGCAGTCATGTTTCTATACCTCAGCATAACATGATCCTATTGATGCATTTATTCGTTACCATGGCATCGGCTGACGAGCCGCGCATTAAGATTATTAATTCTTGAAGTTTCAAATTGTCAGTGATCAACCTGGTAATTATTGTCAATGATTTTCAAATGAGGATGTTATCCGAAGAGTGCACGTGAGGCTATGATGAAGAGAGCGTAGGAAAAACCAGCGTACGTAGTCGCTACGGTTATCGAGAATCCAAAACCCCGGTACAGCGGATCGTAGCTGTACCCAACGGAGAAGACAAAACGACCGATGCAAAAGAGCAGAACCATGCACGGAATCATATAGAGCTGGTCCACTTCGATGCTCGAAGCGAGTGCCAAGATCGTCATTACGTGCAGCAGGGTCTGTTCAAGGGTGTTCTGCAGAACCCTCTCGGCAATCTTGAAGGCCTTCTGAGAGGGCGCTACAGGAGCTATGGGATCCGCACCAAGGGTCTCCATGTTAGAGAATCTGGCATTGGCCACTTTTCCCACGGCGGCAAAGAGAGGCAGGGAGGAGAAGGCCAGACAGCAGAAGACAAATTTGAAACGTTCGCCATCAGAAAGCTCTGGCGGGAAGCTTGCGAATTTCTCTTTGAAGACATAGCGAACAGAGATCACAAAACACATGCCCGCTACTGCCTGTTTCACAATTGCCCATTGCTTGCCACGGAACATGTTGAGAGTTAGTTCAAAGTAACATTAAGAACGAATGATGTAAACAAAACTTCCACTCTAACAGACTCTAACGGAGGCAACCGCAATCGTGCACAATGAACTAAGCAGAAATTTGCGATTCCGCTTTATAGGCTATGCATGCTGTACTGATGAACAAAACGCTTCGAATTTCGTACGCTGCAGACGACAGTAGGCTATGTCATGTCTAGGGGTACGTTTGTGCTCAACTTTTTCTGGCCAGAATGAGGCATTTGTTACGCGTTTAGTTCAAAACACGGTTGCGTCCGTTCTCATTTTTGTAGAATCACATGAAAAAGGCGATCGTAATCGCCGATCGTAAACTGACAAAAAGGTGCGTTTTGGATCGGAGATTCTGGGGAACCATAAACGCACAATCATTTGTAAACGCGTTTAAATGGGGTCAACGTAGCATGCGCAGTGCAGGTTTGCGAATCCAGATGCAGACTCTGCACTGCACTTCTCTGGCTCCTTCAGGCATGATTCTGGCTCAATCATGCCTGGAGGAGCCAGAGAAGTAAACATAAACAGTACACCGTGGAACTGCGATTACGATGAGCGTTTATGATGAGCATTTCAAATCGCTCATTCTCCCTTCAAAATTGAGCATAAACGTACCCTAGATCATGCCAAAATAAACAAGACTATGGCCGTGCCCCGATGGAATGTAATTTGCATAAGCAGCTCACAGGTGTGCGATCTAAATCCGCCACGGAGACCAGGGCGTAGCATATTGAATCACTAGGGACTTTTAGATTGAGTGGACGCCGACTTATCATGCGTGTCAATGTACTCAACTACTCATGTTGACTACAATTAGAAATCTTTTAAATTGCACTCGACGATATACATGCATGCATTTAGTAACACTATGAACATGACAAAGAAAGGGGACAAAATATACAGTTCCTCATTCTCAACAATAGGCCATTTTCGTAATGCAACCAAATTTAATGCATAAGTGTTTGTGCCTCAATACAAATTATTTTATTCACCTGTTAGGAATAATAGTATTTCAATAGTCAGAATGCAACTGCATATATTAAGTGTTGCTAGGTAGGTCAAGCCATCATGTTTATCCAATCTGACAACAACTTATGTATGCAGTTCGGATTCTGTCTATTGAAATACTATTATTGTTATTAGGTGAATGAAATAATTTGTATTGAGGCACTTCACAAAGACCTATGCATTAAATTAGGTTACATTACGAAAATGGCCTATTGCTGTGGTAGAACATCCCCTCACTGCCATTTGTAAAAATGTGTAGAACAGGTGAATATGCATGTGACACCTGTTCTACACATATTTACATAATAGCAGGGAAGGGATGTTCCTTTGTCTTCCTGAGGAACTGTATATTTTATGCGGACGCGGCATATACTAGTACCGGTACGAGATTTTGGAAAATCAAGGTTGACGCATTCTCGATCGCCGACTGAGACGACATAACGCATGCGCAGTGCCTTAAAATGACGTCACACGTTGCAGTCAAAGCTGTCAACGTGCAAATCTAAAAGTCCCTATTATAGCTTGAACTTTCAACGAGACAACTTTTATTTACAATAAAAGTGCGTTGTGTCATGTAGTGTTACGACATGACTGTGTTTGAATAAGGTTTTCCAGAGTTTTTATGCTCGTTGAGTTTTACCTCTGTTTTTTTATCCTGGACCATGATCGGTCCGGTTTCCAGTGAAGGAAACGAGAAGAAATGTTTGTTAAACATTCATACTGAATAAACGGCCGGCTCTCAGTAGTCGTTGGCAGGCTATCCCGTTGTCAGGCTATCCCACAATAATTGAAGTGTATTATTTGTTTGTATTGGGAGTCAAGGTCAAGAAATAATATGTGAAATTATAGGACAGACCATCATATACACAGTAGACTCAATGCACTATATGCCCCACTCACACCAGTGGCGTACGCAGGATTTTTTCAACGAGGGGGGGGGGGGGAGGGGGGGGGGGTAAGAGCCCTTACAAAAAAATGTTCAATGGTATACCAATGGTATACCATTCAGAAGTACCACTTAAAATACCATTCGGATACCATTGAGATTACGCTCGCAACGTACCATTGGGCACCATTCATCTACCAGTGAAATTGCATTCAACCATATCAACCTAATAATAATTTTTTGGACGCTCATTTGCATAATCACCAATGGTAGATGAATGGTACCATTGACACATTGAAATTTGAATATAAAATATGCAAATTTGTTACAATTATTCTACCATTCACCATTGGAATACCATTCACCATTGAAATTTGAATATGAAATATGCAAATTTTGTACCATTAATCTACCATTGACCATTGACATACCAGTCACATACCATTCACCATTGGCCTACCATTTACCATCCACCATTGGCCTACCATTCACCATTCACCATTGGCCTACCATTCACCATTCACCATTGGCCTACCATTTACCATTCACCATTGGCCTACCATTCACCATCCACCATTGGCCTACCATTTACCATCCACCATTGGCCTACCATTCACCATTCACCATTGGCCTACCATTCACCATTCACCATTGGCCTACCATTCACCATTCACCATTGGCCTACCATTCACCATTCACCATTGGCCTACCATTGACCATCCACCATTGGCCTGCCAATGGTACACGAATGGTGGACAGTGAATGGTATACCGATGAAAAGACCAAAGGTGGATGGTAAATGGTTTGTCAATGGTAGGTCAATGGTGGTTGGTGAATGGTTTACCAATGGTATGTCACAATAAATGGTAGATAGAGAATGTTATGTTATGCCAGTGGTTGCATTGAATGATAACAGTAGACCTATGGGAGAACAATGTGGATTGTGAATGGTACATATGCTAATGGCACCTACATGTAAATGGTGAGTAATGAATTTCATGCAAAAATTAAGAACTGCTAAGAACTTTGGTACATTCCAGTCATCCAACAATTGACTTCAAGTCAGATACAAATAATTGTTAAAAGATAATACTATAAAGTGCAAATTTGTAGTCAACAACATGAAACTATTTAATTTTGTACAAAATAAGAGACTCCATTGGTGTGCATGGTTCATGGTAATACTGTACTGTAACTTGTCTTTGGTACATGAATAAAAGTACATGTCTTTTGAAATATGTAAAATAAATATATATAAAAAAGTGGAGTACTGAAAACAGAAACACAGCTGCATTATAATTCTGGAAGTAATAAATAGTGATTAACTTTGCTGCTCTGACAACAATAGAAACTGAATAAAACCGATATATACCCGCATAGTTCCTGCATGAAACATGAAAATTACAACAACAAAAAGTTGGAGGGATTTCATTTTTCTACATGACCAACAATGCAGAGTGGTTTCTTTGTAGTTTCTGTCAAAATGATATTATTATGCAGGTTAACAACATTATCTATAAAAAATTACTGTAGCATTAAAGTCTTTGGCACATCATGGAAATCAAGACTTTTAGAATACATGTATGTCAATAAAACAAGAAAAAAGAAAGTAATTTAAGGAAACAGTTGCATCATAAATTTGTGATTACCATAAAAGTGAACATTGAGTGAAACACGCTCTACACTTACGGGGGATTACAAACTGCATCACACTGTACTCCTTGAAAATCTGTAGCAAAGTAATGCAGTAAAATCCCACACACATGTACTTTGGATGCATGACCATCAGACTAATGTACATTTAAAAAAAATATGTAGATATAATAATAAAGCAAGGAACTATATTTATGCGGTTAAAACACATTGTACTAATGAGTCTTGTTATGCATTATAAAAAGTATCAATTTACCTTGTCCAGTAAGTAATATCAACAAAAATAACTGAAACTTATTCAAAAATTAAATGTGATTTGTTTACTTCCACTGCAATAACAGTGCATTTGGCCAATAATTTTTTTTCTCTCTTACACACACTGTCACACTTGTTTCATGACAATGTTGTGCATCTTATTAAGTCTTCTGTGTAATTTCCTCAAAATGCATCATTTCACAGGGAAAATTTCTGTTGAGTAACAGCAACCATTTGATACGTGAGCAAGAAGTCTGTAAAACAATTTTTAAAAATAAACTTCAGATGACTCGGCAGTAGCTCTTAGGAGAGTGTTATACATTTTCTATGTAAAAAACTTATAGGCTATTTTGCTGCATGTGAGATTTACCTGTACCATCTATGATTCTGAATAATGAAGGTGAAACTTACACACCTTTATACAAGCACTGGAATTTATATTTTTTTAATGATTACAACATATATTCTCCAAACTGTTTCTTACAATTCCGTTTTGTAAAAAAGAATGGTACTACATTAAAGGGATAGTTGAGTTCTGTTTTTCAGACCAATAATGACTTCAAAGTGCATGGTTATTGCTCTTATTGTTATCTATGACATTTCTAGTGCCCTATTAGAACCTAAATTTGCTATGAAGGTAATTTTAGACCCCAAAATGTGTGAAATTTAGCCAATACGATCATACCAATTCAGCTCCACTTTAACAAAAATATGGTGACCGTTAATTAATTATTTAATTAAAAATAACAATACATGGGCCGGCTGGTTGTGCGTACCAAACCAACACGAAAATGCCTACAAAAAAGCCAACATCGGCATTGGCTGAAATACAACGTAAATTGCGCTATTTTGTTTTTCCAACGGCTTTTTTCAAATTATCTAATATTTGCGGTGGTACAGAAGTATTAGAAATCGTTATATTTATGGATATTTCAGCCATCTCTGAACCGATTTTGATCAAACAAAGATGATTTTTTTTGTCATTTAAATTGTATGTTTTTTCAAATTTGACACTCAGTTTTTCATTATCTCGCAAAGAAATTATTTTGTGTAGCGCCCTCTGCAACAGAACTCAACTATCCCTTTAACTGCACCATGGCAAGATGTGGAGACATAATAAATACTGTTTTCATACTAGCTGGCAACAAGTGGCAAGAAAAGATGATTTTAAGATCAATCTGTGAATGTTGTTTACTGACTTCACCAAAAACAGTGACCAATTCGATTGAAACAAGGGACCAGATAGATGTCAGCATTTCCACAGTAAAACATCCCCCCCCCCCCCCCACTTTAGAAATTCTTGTAAATATATGTCAAGTCGCTTATTGACAGGTGCTCATTCAGAGTTCTAACAAAAGTTTAAGAAACACCAAAGAATGGAAAATTTAGAAGTGGCAGTTAGTGTACAGGTATTTTGGCTGAGTTAAACATATGTGTGTAGACTATTGCTTCATCAATATAAGTATCATTACTTTGGGGTTTACTTGAACATCAATAAGGCAATCATTTGGAACATAGTACACTATTAAAACATAATATTATTCAGACTTTCTTTAGCAATGTTACAAAATCTAAATGTAAAATTTTGTATGTAAGTATAACCCAAAGAAATTATATTTCAGCCTTTTAATAGGGACTTGCCACTTCGTTGTGGAAGCATAAAAACACTTCGTTGTGGAAGCATAAAAACTGTTAAAGATTTGTTATTCTTTTTTTGACAGAGCTAGATCTACAATTTGCTTGTAATTTTCCACCCAACCTGGAGAGCTAGTTATGACTGTTACTCTTGGAAAAATACTCATATAATACTAGCTTCCAATATGCAACAGAAACATCTAATGAAAAAGCAGCTACACTTCTGATTACATTATACTTGGACTAGCAAGAAGCCTTTATCAAGGTTATCTCCAAGTGTTGTTTGACGTTGTGCCTAGTAGAGCCTAGTCCAATTAGGGTATTTTGTGAATGTTTACTGGTTTATAGTCATCATGGTTTGTAATAATTGTTTTTTTAAATAGATTAGGTTGATTTGACTCAATAATTATTAGATGTTAGGAAATGTTACCATCTTTGTATGAGAAAAAAATTGTAAAAATATTCAACATTGATTTATCCAGCTACAATGATATTTTTAAAAAATTCAAATTTTGGGAGGCTGAACCAAATTTTGTATGCACGCATATTGTGATGACTGTGTCAGTTATTGATTTCTCTTCATTAATCATCTCTTCTTCTCGGTAGATTTAGTTGATATAGGCTGAAAGATTATTTAGGATCTCCATTACCAATATGGACTAGAATTGAATGAACAATGAGTAGATTTATATACTCATTCGTCATGAGATAAATTTTGGTTTAGCCTACAAATATGCTACTTCAATTCACACCCTTTTAGTTTGATTAATCAAACGTTTAATATTTTTCAAATTTTGGTAATATAAGCTCACTACATTATTCCTAAAAAATGTCATAGGTATTTAGTGTCAAAACTAATCATCGATTTTAAAAACAGCTAAGAACCATGATGACGACAAACCAGTGAACACAAAATGCTTGTAATGGGACTAAGCTCCACTAGGCGCAAGGTGTAATTACCCTGAAAAAAGGTGGCCTGATATTAGCACTAGTTCCGTACGATGCAGCTTCATTAATAATTGTTAATTGTTTACGATCAGATAAATAACTTGATAAAAGTTCTAAAGGTGTGCCCCTAATACTGTAATATTTTATTTTTTTGTAATAAAATAGAATGATTTATAAGCTGCTTTAATTAACAATAACAGATGTTCATGTAAGCAAATGTATAATAATGTACATCACAGAGTCATATGAGTGGGACCATAGGCACAAAACAGCAGTTACTCACGGTAAAGACACACATATCAGATCCAAAATTACTCCAAATTGAAGAAAACACTAAAGATCCATCCTTGTTCCTGAGGACTAGGGTATTATTCCTTGCAGTTTGTCAGCTTTGAAACGTTGATCATGAACAAAAATTCGCGAAAAATAAAGCGAAATCACAGAGCAAATTGTAGTTCAAAGTATAAGGGACACCTAGTTTTGACCACTACATTCCACCATTGAAACACCATTGACCATACAATTCCACCATCGAAACACCACTCACCATACAGACTCTACCCTTGAAACACCATTGACCATACAATTTCACCATTGAAACACCATTCACCATACAGACTCTACATTGAAACACCATTGACCATACAATTCCACCATTGGCACACCATTGACCATACAATTCCACCATTGAAACACCATTTACCATACAGACTCTACCATTGAAACACCATTGACCATACAATTCCACCATTGAAACACCATTCACCATACAATTACACCATTGAAACACCATTGACCATACAGACTCTACCATTGAAACACCATTCACCATACAGACTCTACCATTGAAACACCATTCACGATACAGACGCCACCATTGAAACACCATTGACCATACAATTCCACCATTGAAACACCATTCACCATACAGACTCTACCATTGAAACACCATTCATCATCATACACCACCATTGAAACACCATTCACCATACAGAATCCACCATTGGCACACCATTGAAATACCATTTACCATTTATGCTACCATTCAAACACCATTCATTTACCATTAGTTTTTTTTGTAAGGGAGGACACTTTTTTTTTTTTTGGTCTCGGAATTTGAAAATTTGACATTTTGTTTCGTTGGGGGGGGGGGGTTAAGGTCACCTTTTTTTTAGGTCAGCCATTGGCATAATTTTTTTTTATTTATTTTTTATTTTGTTAATATTTTTTAATATAAAAAATAATAAAATAAACAAAATCAAAAGGTGGTTTTCGAAAAAAACATACACATAACATACACATAATAAAAACTCGAGGGGGGGGGGTTACATGAGGAAATAGCTGTGACGGTGATCCAGGTAAGTTCCATCGTCATATTGTATTGGCATTGCAAAAATATTAGGAATTTAAGGTCAATATTTGGTGTAAATATGATCTATGAATATATGATTTTAAAAGTGCCCCCAAAATGAACAGTTTGACTTTCCTAATTTACATAATGAGTGCGCGAATATATAATTAGCTGAAATGACCTAATTTGCATATTTGATGAATATTCATGATTTTATTTTATTACAAATGAAATATATTTCCATACCTGTCTGATATACATAGGCTTCACTGATGTATCATGTTCTGTTTTGATTCGATTACATATGCGCATATTAATTAGGCGGACTTAGTTATTTTCACAACTTTTTTATATCTGCAGATTCGCAAAAATGGCAAAAATAACTTCTTTTGTTGGCTTCTGTTTTCAAAACGGTAATATATATATATGAATTTTCTTTTTTGTATTTTTTATCACAAAGATGATATTTTAGTGTCTGATAATTTAATTTATTATTTGTGTCCAAGAAAGTGATGAATTAAGTTGTCAACTTTGTCGAATTATGCCATTTTTGACAATTTGACCATTTCTGGCAGGTTTTTCGGTAATTTTGCGATATCAAAAAAATGGTATAAAATCACAACACATTGACCGATTTCAATTCTGTTTTTTTTTTGAAGCTTTCATAAAGCTTGATCATTTGCAACCATCAAATATCATGTGTTTGTTGTAATTATTTTTGGTGTGCTATAGTACTAGGTCCATGGTATTTGTCGTAAATGTCTACCCTTCTATGTAAAAACGAAAAAGTATATGAATTACTTCGCATCCCGTTTATTTTCAATTCTTCCCTATAGCTCAGTATTTTGAATGATGATGGGATCATCGAAGGCGAGATAATATAGGACTTGACGATCATTAATCATTAAACTAAATTTCTCTTTTTTATTAAAACATGCTTTACAAAGCTTAAGTTCCTCATAACATTTGCTTACAAATGAACAGATGAACTGAGTTTGATTTGTGATTTGAGGAGGGAAAGACAAATTACGTCACCAATTTGTGTCGCTTTCGGGCGTGATGCTTGGTTTCAATACAATCATAACACTTGACTAGGCTATCCAATCACCAAGTATCTCTGTTTGAGGTAATTGGGTTATCAGAAGCGAATTGCTCTCCTCATATTGCTCATCTTCCAAACAACATTATAATAGTGTGCAGGGGCGGATCTAGCTTTTTGCTAAGGGGGGGGGTTGACCAAAATAATGACGATGCGGAGCATCGTCCACGAACCGCGAAGCGGCGAGCCGATTTTTTTGTGGGTGTTTATTTGAACCCCGTAAGTGATGTTTTCCTGGCATCTATTAACACAATGGAGACCATAAAAAGCAGTGCATGATAACGTCTTTTTAAATCAAGTAACAGTTAAATACACAGTTATATCCAGAGTTATCATGTGTTTAGTTAAGTTACCAGATGAGTTGAATATCTTCTCACAATATTTGCACTTGAAAGGGTTTCTCTCCAGCGTGCGTTCTTTTTTCTTTTTTTTTTCTTTTTTTTTTTTGGGGGGGGGGCGCCCAAGGGGGGGGGGTTAAACCCCCTAAACCCTTCCCCCGTAGATCCGCGCCTGGTGTGGAACAGGGTGTAGTTAATTTGTACAGTGTTTGAGAAGCGGTGTTATTTCATTACACAAAGCTTAATTAGCGGTTTATGACGGGCATGTGATTTTCCAGGTCCATAATAGTTCCGAGGACGCCCTTCCCAATTTAATAAACCAGATTCACACCCGAGCGAGCGCGCGCGCTCTCATTAACATTGTTGCGTCGTATCAATATTGTTACGTCACAATCAAAGACTTATAATGCATGCGCATATCATTATGCAAGTGTGTTATGGCAACATAAACAGCTCTAACACATTATATCGAGCGCTCGTTTACCTTGCATTAATTTGATCATCACAAAATGAACCTGCCAACCTATTCATTGACACAATCTGACGACAGTAAACAGCGGGATATCTAATGCCAGCGATTCCTTCCAACCTAAACATGTTTGCCACTGATAATTACTCAGACTAACGTTGCAATCCACGACTATGATCATAATTGTGTAAGTATAAGTCTATATAATTATGGTATGCATTTCACATAATCTAATCTGGCGATTTAATGTACTTAAACGGATATTATGGGATTCTGAAAATAGATCATGTGCCCTCCTTGGAAGGGAGCCAACATGATTATAGGCCTAGTATCTTGTTTGGGTAATTTTGCATTGGGAAAAAAAGAGATATACATGTATAATGTATTTCAAAAATAGTTTTAGAATGAAACAAACATCAATTTTGTTCAGTTGGCCCATATTCAATTTCTCAATATCGTATGATTAATATAAAAAAAGATAGATTGACCCATTATATGGAAAGAAAAAAGTTTCATTGGCACAACCGGCCTCTACGCCTTCTTGAAACACAATGGTATACACTAATTAGTAAGTACAGAGCCCAAAATGTGTCCATCTTGTCAAATTCTGACCCAAAAATGCACCTGAAAAAGTATATAGCATCCTTTTTTTGTGGTAAATCTTGGTCGAGGATTATTATATCGTCTTTTATATTGAAAAATAAAAACAAACAGCAGCTGTACAATAAAATAATTAACAAAAATCAGAGAAATGGTAATACTTTTTTTGTTTTTAAACATTTTCGAAATGTTCAGCTATTCTTTAGGATTTTGTACCTGCTCCCAATCCAGGGTGATTATAATAATTGCAGACATTAATATTGATTAACATCTCAAGCGTACCCTGACTACAGCCTTTGAATAACGGGCTCGGTCAAATAGAAGCTATGTACCAAAATCTATAATTTTTGTTGTTATATTTCTTTATAAAAGAAAAGTTTAGGATTGGGGTCAAATTTTCTTTTTAATAGGATTGTTGACTCCGATCCACTGTCCATTGACACTCAGTTCATTGTATTTCACTGGATGTATCGATGAAGAGTCTACAATTGATGCATTTGTTTAAAGTTTCCAAGTCTGGCGTACAGCTTTATATAGCTAGCTATTCATATAGAAAGAAATATCATTGAGCGCGCGCGAGACTCAAAATGCGTCCATTACCGATGACGTCATCACATTATCACCAGCGTACACTTCCTGCAAAACTTTCAAACTAATCACGTAGCAGCAAGCGAGGACTGACGAGGCCGCGTTCAGGATGAGCTGATCGCTGTACATAAATAAGGTGCAACATAATAAATGAATGCAGACATGGGGTAGGCACGTGTTATTAAGTCCCGTATTATCTGTTAATTCATACTACGATAAAGGGAGAAAACAAGCACAAAAATGTAATAGAAAGAGAAGGAGAGAGAGAGAGAGACTCCATAAAGGAAACCTCTCCTTGTATTACGTTTTGACGATTGATATTCTTTTTCAAGAATACTAATGCTTTTTTTGTTAATCATCCTTCGGCGGAATACCCCCCCCCCCCCCTTATCCCCCCCCCCCCCTCCCCCTATCTCTCTCCCTCTCTCTCTCTCCGTCTCTCATACTTTTTTTTCACTTGCCTCTCCTTCTCACTGTACTATATTAATCATTATATATTTGCAAAGTATGTTCTTCGTGCCCGTTTAGCTATAAACTCTCTCTCTCCCTCTCACACACACACACACACACACGTTCCAAATGTGTCTGATTCTCTCTCTCTCTCTCTCTCTCTCTCTTTGTCATCCCAAATACCTCTCTCCCTTACAAAAAATCCTACTTGAAATGCCCCATCGACTCCTCCCATCTTCATACACTCAACACCATGCAGACAGTCTATACAAAAATGGAGTAAAACATGGCAGAGGGCAGGCCAGAATCGAAGCAGAGATTCGTTTCTCCGACGGAAGACGTACTGGAAAACATCGAGACAATCAACAGACTGTCAGGCGAAACCGTCGATGACGTCAAAGGCAAATCACCAAGAACCCCAGTAAACAGAAGGTTTGTATGCTGATGTTACGTTGATGTTTGGTCATTGTTAGTACGTGTGAGCTTAACATAACTTATGTGAAGAACTAGAGGAGCTGTAGGGCCTTACGTCCCATTATTTTGAGGGGCTGCATTAAGGATCGAACTTGACCATAACTTTGTCTTGGTTTCGAATAAAGCACTATCCCTATTATTGATTGACACGCCATGAGTAGCTATGTCCTTTCGTTTAAAAAGTTGTTTCAAACATCGATGGCATAATAAAGTTTGAATGTGTTTTAACATGATGTTATGTTTAGCTTAATTGATATGGCAATAATTTGTATTGAGACTGCCCAAATCTTTCCCAACATACCTATGAAGATGCGATTGTTCTCTCTCTCTCTCTCTCTCTCTCTCTCTCTCGTCCTCTATCTCTCTCTCCATCCATTTCCTTCTCTTCCATAAAATGTGATGAGAACAGAAGTCCTGATGAGAGGGTCAACCGGAAGGTGAAGGGTGACGTTTTGACCTCAACCATGCCAAATAATCATAGCCCCCGTCGCTACCATCAATCAAAGGAACTCAAACCCCAGAGCACAATATTCGAGGTAAATAACCGTTACGATATGTAGATCTAGTTCACACATGTCCGATTTTAAATTACCATTATACTGTCTCAAGCCCTGATGGATAGATGGCAAGTGCAGAAGCTTCATGGACGAAATCCTCCCCCCCCCCCCCCCCCTCCCCGGCCCCACCACGAAAGGTGAACAAAGCGAATAGAGAAAGAGAGAGAAAGAGAGAGAGAGAGAGAGAGAGGGAGTGGGGAGGGGAAGGAGAAAGAAAGAAGACAGAAAGGATGTGAGGAAGAAGAAGATGAGAAAATGATTAGACGATCCCTCGTTCATT
Source organism: Strongylocentrotus droebachiensis (assembly GCA_035222895.1). NCBI lineage: Eukaryota > Metazoa > Echinodermata > Echinoidea > Camarodonta > Strongylocentrotidae > Strongylocentrotus > Strongylocentrotus droebachiensis. Next base: position 101,477 of record JAVYIG010006928.1, read on the forward strand.
CAAAACAGTGAGACCCCCCCCCCCCTCCCACACCCAATGCAATTAATGGAAACATGACACGATACCCATCAGGGCCCTGTTTCATAACATTTGTAATCAATAAGAAATGCTAAACTTCTATGACAAATTTACTCTCAGCCAATCAAATGCCACGATTTCAGTAGCTTATAGTAGTTTCGTTATCGTAACTTGTTATTGATAAGAAGTTTTATGAAACAGGGCCCTAGAGAATACATATGCCCATAGAGCTACCCTGTACCTTCCCATGTTTTAAACAAAGTAACATCCTAACAGCCAGTCCAGAGATGGGGGAAGATTGAAGATAAATACGTTGCTCAATTTTCAAAAAAAATTACTTGTTGATGTTTAAGTAACTGATAAACCTCTCTTTGATTAATAAATCTCCACAAAACAAGACCAAATTATTATATAATAATATATTTGTCATGAAACTGAGCAAGGGATATATACCAACAATTTGTCTTCCAGTCATTAAATATCTTTTCATTTTCACCAACTGTACGATCTTTGACAAGGTTCCTCATACCTCTCCTCGACCTCCTTCTCCTCAACCACCTCATTCCGAAGTCATCAATGTCGCCGTCGACGAGGAATCTTCGGGCTTTATCCGACATCCCGATGAGAGCGAGGCCTCAATCCAAACGACATCAGGAGACATTGCAAGTCTCAAGAAGAATGATGACGAGAAGAACGAAATGTTTCCCACCACACTTTCCTTGGAGGAATACCAACAGCGGGGGAGACCTCGAAAGACAACACCCAAAAGCGCTGTCAAGGATTCCCTAAAGTTTGAACAAGTAGGCCTAACATAAATGGTGTATATTCTTATACAATTTCAACCCTCCTCAAGATTTCAATCATACCATCCAAGCTCTGTGATGACTGATTGATTTATAAGAAAATATTCCTTGATCCACTATTACACCCATGACGTGCGTTTTGCTTGGCGAAAATATTCTTGAGTAGGTTGATTGATCCAAGGGATCTAACTTAAGCCCTGGTCGAGAATATAGGTTAACTAATTACGTCTTCAAGACAATGAACACAACACAGTTTCATTGAGTGTCGTGAAAACCAATTGCTCTTTGGATAGGCTTTGTGTTGTATCTTCGAGAAAATGGCCGACAGGCACTGTGTTGCTGTTAAACGCTATCTTGATGATGATCTGTCTTCTTTATTGCAGCATAATTTTATTTTTTTTATGGTAAATTTCTGAGAGTATATTGGATTATTGATCTGCTTATTAGTAAATCTTTGGCTATTGTTTTGTTCCTCTGTTGCTGCAGCGTTTATCCCGCATGAAGTCTGCTCCACAACGTTCCCCTCCTTCTCAAGCTCTACGAACATCAAACCGAGAATCAGGAGAGGTGTTCAATCCCATCTTAGCCACTGATGTCAACAGAAGACCACTTTGTTATTCGGAGTCACCAGCCCTACCGCTTGGACTTGATCGAAAGGAGCAGAACATATCGACACGAATTCCATCGTTGCCAAAGCAACTTAAAGAAGAAGAGAAAAGGATCAAGGTAAACTATCAATAAAATTATGATCGCAATGACTTTCAAGAAATCAACTAAAGGGTAATTATAATACCCTACTATTTTCCCTATAGAAATCATGTTCGGGTCATGCAATGCGACATTATCATGTTCACACTCTTCAACAGTGCCCCTGTTGTATAAAACTTACCATCAATGGTAACTACCATGGTAACAGGGCCCAACAGCCAATACAAATCAAGGTTTCCATGGTACCACCAATGGTAAGTTTTATGCAACGGGGCCCAGGTGACAGACAACACTATTGGAATTGCTGTAGGTAAATTTTCCGAAAGTCTTTTCGATTGTGCTTATGCAAAATTTGTATTATTTTGTTACATGGTGTTTGCGTCAAGTTTTTATGCAGGTTCGCATTAAATAATCATGATACATGTGAGAAAAGAAATGCTTAACTTACAACATTTCAGCATTAAATGGTTCAAAAGATTAACAAAATTGATATATTGGTTTAAGGAGCCAATAACTATTGAAATCGATTCGCTTGTTTTGAAATCGTTTCAAATTAGTGACATTTCATTTCAGCAAATGTGGAAAAAATTATTGGAAAGGCTCAACGAAATATTTTGATGTTTTGTATTATTTGCAGAAAAATATTTGGAACAACCCTCTTTGTCCGCTACCTAAGATTGGAGTTCTTAATCAAATGAGGGACCAAACAGCCATCTCAAAACTGGCTGGTGGATGCAAAGATAATAAAAGTGGAACATACACATGCACTTCTAAGGCAAAAAAACATTTGTCAAGTTTTATCAAAGAATCTTTGCCCGAGGAAGACAAACATCCAGTCAATGGCACAGGTTCCATGTTGGAAACCCCTTTCATGACAAACGCAATAGCCACAAATGCCTCTGATGATCAGCTGGAAGGCATCTATAGCAACGCACCATTTAGTAATGAGAACAACTTGGTGTCATCGGGCAGTGCAACGAAAGTCGAGTCAAACACTGTTCTTAGAGGGATAGAAGTCGATACAAGACCGGGTGGACTAGCATACTTCTTCACATCTTCTCCTGAGAAACACGAAACTAAATTGTTACTGCCAAGTTGCCTGCAGAGTCGAGAGGACCGAACACAGAAACAGGCTCAAGAAATCAGATGTAACCTAGAGCTTAAGAATTCCTTGATGAAAACAAACCTTGAGGTAAATACCATGAAAACCGTTTTATTGTGATGATAATAATTGTCAATCTTATTGAGACTATTATAGATGAACAAGATTTCTGGATGATCGATGACATAAATAAATTAGTAATTTATGATTAAAAAACTAAGATTTTCAAATTTATATTAAATCATCAAAGTTGGGTTTCAGTGATCAAAACCATGAATATAGAGCCATGCCTATCATATGCTTTGTTGTGGTATGGTCGTGATCATACTCACGGCAATATATGTTTTCAAAATTCTCTTTGCAGAAACTTGAACTAGCCAGAAACAAAAAGCGTGCCTCATTTGAGGCCCACTATGAAGAAGTTCAACAGAGATGCCAAGAACTTCTCGACAACAGACAGCTCAAACTCACTTTCAGCATGGAATGTAAGCAGGGAAAAGCCAAACATAACAAAGAAGTGATCCAAAAGAAAAAAGAAGATGGATTCCGACTTGTCCAAGAAAGGAGGAACATGCTTCGGATGAGGAAGAAAGTGTTGAGGGAGATCAGAAAACCGGAATCGATGGAAGAAACTGTAACTGATCTCGAGGCAAATAATGGAGAAGAAAATCCTAACCTGCCACCTGAGGATGTAGAAGTTCAAGATGAGCAGGTTGGGGAACAAAACAAGGAAAGTAAGGATGGTGTGATACTTGATCCAGCAGAAGGAGAGGACAGAGGTAAAGAAGACGGTGATGATGTTAGTCATGATGATGAGGGAGAAACGAAAGATGAATCTGAAAGGCAAGTAGAAGAGGAAGAGGATGATCGCAGAAGGGATGAAACTGACAATGGCAACCATGGCAACAGATGCGATACAGAACATGATCAACAAGGAGATGGGAGATCCAATTTAGCAGATGCCGCAGAGGGTACAGTTGATGAGGATAGCGACAATTCTGAGGACAACACAGAGAACCATCAGATCGTGATAAGTGGGTCGTCAGGAGGAGATGCTGCACAGGGGAGTGTTGACGAGGATAGCAACAGTTCGGACGAAAACACAGAGCATATCGGGGTAAGGAGTGGGCCGTTAGTAGAATATGGTGATTATCAAGAAGCTCGTCCGAGAGGAGGAGAGGCTTATGAGAACGTCCGTCATGCACTCGAATTAGAAGCTCAATACCAAATTGATTTACAGAATGATCTAGATCCAACCTCAGCTTCAAGTATGGAACGCCGAGGCAGGCAGATCGCAGCGCTGCTTTACTACTCGGTAGCCATTCGTGCAGTCCAGGACCAGATCGGAGACCTTTCAGCAAGACGGACCGATGGTATATCAAGAACAGGTCTACTGCCTATATTGTTTGAAGAGTCACAGCCCGCGATGGGTGATTACTTCGCCGAAGGTGACGACACACCGAGCGATACGGACGACGAATACCACGAAATGGGGTTGGAGGAGGTCGTCGACACGGTGCCAGTCGAAAGAGAATTTTTCCAGGGAGATTATAATAGTGCAACTAGGAGAAGCCGATTTAATAGACGTGGTCACTAATTTTCAAATCAGAAAACGACGAGGCGCTTGCAAAACGAGTTGACACAATCAAGAAATATGCATTTCGTCATTAATTTGATGCAGAAACAGCGACTGTGTATTCGGGATTATTTGTTTCTTGCTTGACCATCGCATGTACAATTATTACGAAGAGGCATGCTTCATAACTTGACAATGCATTACAGTACTGCAGATTTGAGGTAATTTTTAGAAACCACTGCCAATTCTTTTTTGTATATTATGTGTACCCGGATTCTAGTCGTATGCAGTATTATCATATACAAAAACAAGGAAACCGGAGATATAGGGAAATTAGTTGTCGTGTGAATGATACCATGCAATGACCGAAGAATAGTGAGAAACCTTATAGAACCTTCAAATAACAAAGGGATTTTGAAAAGCTTGAAGACATTTTTAATGAGATATATTATGTAAAGAATTCTTTCGGCTTGAACATTGAACAGAGCGATAAGATGACCAAGCTCAAGGGAACTGTAATGAAGAAATGTAATCGTTTTTGATGGAAGGTTATGAAGGGTTGATCAATGAAACCAGCTAGGAAAGCAACTGATAATTGAGATTAAGAGTCTCGAATACCGACAAACGTAACCGCAATAACAGCGTTACTTTGTAATAGTGAGCAATTTTGAGGACAAAATGTATTTAAATTTGTCTACATGTCTAGCTTAAAAAACATCCTCAATTCTTGTCTCTTAAAAGAACCTCACTTGAATTTAAACATTGACACACAATGCCAATTGTTTTGTTCACGGAAAACAATTCTTAAAGGTCATCAAGATGTTATATATACTTTTCGATCTTAATGATCTATGAATGATTAAAGAATGAAAATGAAATATATAATGCAGGAAATCAAGGCCATGTGACATTTTTTACATAAAACCTTGTTGCAATAAATATGGGAATTGTGGACACGAGTGTTTATTTCTATACCGGAAAAGGTATTTCTTGCATCGTCAAAAGTAATGGCACTGGGCCTGGATGAATGAAATCTAGGAATGACTACAGGAACCATGATGCAGGGGCGTACGCAGGGGGGGGGGGGGGGTTGGGGGTTCAACCCCCCCCCCCTTTGGTATTTTTATGTATGTAAACCCCCCTAAAAAAACCTAAACCTCCCCCCCTTTGTTTGTTTTTTGTTTTTTTATTATTAAAAAAAAAAAAATTATACCCACGGCTAACCTAAATAAGGTGACCTTACCCCCCCCCCCCCCCCCAACGAAGAAAAATGTCAAATTTCGAGACCCAAAGAAAAAAAAAGTGTCCCCCCCCCCCCCCCCCCCCCTCCCCACTGAGCGACTTTTCGGCTGGCTGAGTCGTTGCGATTCTTTTACGCCCCTGCCATGATGAATACAGGGTTGCCCAAATAAAACAGACTGAAATATTTCCAATAATTCGAGGCAAATTTCCTCGGTACCAGACGAAAAGTGATACCAAATTTTCCCAAATTAGTTGAATATTTCTTTTTAGACGCGGCTTTTGTGAAAAAGTGTTGGAGATCATCCACGCGCAATGATGGCAGAAAATAATGTACCATGTTGTGTAGTTTCAGAAATAGTATTATGTCTGAGGTTTGGGCAAGCTGTAATAAAAGTTAGATGAAACACAGACAGAAAACTCCACACCTATTTCTTTTAAGGTGCTATTATTGACTACTTAAAAAAGAACATGAAATTTTAAAATTAAAAAGAAACGCAGCTCAATTGATGCTGGACAAATTTGAAATCGTACATCATTTTGCGTCAAAAAATACTCCCTGAAACAAAAACCACTCGAACCCACATTATTGGAAGTATTCTAGTCCGTTCTTGTTGAGTAACAAATGAAGGAAAAAATGTCAAAAATATCCATCTTAACCTACGTGGATTAAAAATGATAATAATAATTATATTAAAGGATAGTGGTTTCTTTTATAGCGCTTATGTCTATCAGATTTGGCACTCCTGGCGTTCCGCAATTATTACCCTGGCTTTAGCATGGTTGTCATTGTGGCACTCTGGCATTTAAATGAATTATCTCCTGCCAGGTACCCATTTACCTCACCTGGATGAAGTATGGCAAATACAGATTAATGTCTTGCCAAAGTATCAAAAGTTATTAAAAATAGTTGTATAATTTCTAATAAAATCTTAAGTTTTGGTGTAAAGTAAAGCTTTCAAAATAGGATTTGATAAACTTTCAAAGTTGAACTACAAATTTGTTTGATTTATTGTACACCTGCACAAAAAATACCCCACATTAAAATACTCACCCACACACACATCAAAAGACGGTATTGGTGTTAAAATACAAATCATTTGTCTTGATCCTTTTTATAAAATTACTTCTAAACTGTCTCTCTTTCTCTCTCACTATAACATTTTCTCATCTACCCTATGATTCACTTAACTTGAAACAATCATCTCAGCATTGGATTGTATATGCCATACATCAAAAAAGAAAAGGAGAAAAAAAGAGAAGAAGCTTGCATTGAAAGATTCATGTTTAATCATTTTAAATTTCTGTACACATGTACATGATCATGATTAAATCATAAAATTCACATGGCGACAACGAACAGATTTCAAATATAAGAAGTACAAAATCCACTCACTTGGCACATGTAAATTTTCTCACATACATTGAAAATAAACAAATAACATTTTTTTGATCTATTAAGTTTAAAAATGTAAGAAAACGTGTAACGGTACATATTCTGTGTCACAAATAAATGCTGTTGTTGAAATACAATAAAACAGCCAAAAATATTATAAAAGAGATGACAAGTATGACATTTAAACAGTGCCAATTAACATAAGATGGGTCTGGTTTTACCAATGCCATCATTTGAATAATAATTGGTAGTACTTTAAAACACTGTGACAATATCACTATTAAGAATATGATTTCATGTTTTTAATGTACCAAGACAATATTTCACAAATTTTATGAACTACAAACTCTGCTCAAAATGTCAGAATAATTACTATAAATACAATACAAACTTTTGGAAATTAGATTTTACTATTCGTTATTGATTGAATTGATTTATTAATCCATGACGAAATGCGAGATTTTCTACAATATTACTTGTACATTTTGGAGGATTTTATGTGAGGGAGCATAGCGACCGAGCGAGAAAAATTTGGATTTTTCATAGTCTAAACGCTACGCTCTTGGGCTCTTCAGAGCCTAAAAGAGTGTTGCAGTCTTTAATCAGTATTTGCTATACATTTTTTTTGTGTGCAGTTTTTCAAATTTTCCCAGTCCCCCCTGGAATCACCGCCCCTGATCTGGACTGTACACACCGATAATAAATGCCAAGCCAAAAGAAAGAAAAAAAAGAGATAATGCACAAAAATACCTTAGATATGCCCCACTGCATATTTAGAAGATCCTTAGAAGGCTTGCATCACAAATGCTATCTATACTTGTGTAAGTTTTTCATTAAACATTGCTATTTAGCATTAAGGGAAGAAGCATCGATCAAACTGACATTTTGAATACATGTACCTTTTAAAATAGGCTATTGGGAAAAGATGTACTGGAACTGTGGTACTATTTTTGTGCCAGGGAATGAAAATAAAATTTGAAAAACATTGGCATACATACAGCTCAACCCCTACAATACAAACATTACTCCTGTTATGTACAATGTACAATAACATCATGAATATCATGAATTTTACATACAAAACAAACAAGATCTCATTGCAGAAATGTTCTTAAATAATTTTAGCACATAATTAAGCCTCATACATATCAAAATATGAAATGTAAATGACGAAAGAAAAGTTTTTATGTGGAAAAACACTGCTGTGTATACTGAATTTACACCTTGACCCTGTACACAAAAACAAATTATCCCTTAATAT
>JAVYIG010006929.1:0-109578 GCA_035222895.1 Strongylocentrotus droebachiensis
GGTTGACCAGATTACCAGACATCAGGGGCAGTGCCTGAGTATTTTTACCAGTGAGTGGGGAGTGGGGACCACAATGTGAGTGGCTAATTTTACACAGAGATAAAGTAGAGTACTGGTCATGAAATATCACTGAAGAAGACACTGGAATTCATTGAAAGGTGTGTATATTAAAGTGACTCGGTAACATTGTTGGAGGTTAATGAAAAAATGTGTAATTTTTGTATGAAACGTTACTTATTATATTCCTTCTACTGTACTAGCCCTCTAACAGGCAAACAATCCAGAGAAAATTCTCACACCACACAGATATTTATACATGTACATGTAGTTTTCTCTAAAGACGTCACTGTGCTACACCCTCTAATAGTGAATAGTGATCAACAGTAAATTCTCCCAACCATTTTCATTGCTTTGTGATGATTTACATTCACCTAAAATGTAATTAAACTGTAATAATATACATGTAGATGGAAGAATTAAGGAATCGATCAGATCAGTTTCCCCCCAATTTTTGTCATTAATAATGCTCCGTTTTTACTCAAACTTACAGATTATCTGTAATTGTACATCTAGCATTGAAGTCACTACCTTAGCACCATTTTCTCTCATCTGAACAATGGTACCAAGTCCCTTTAAAGGTTTAATGTGTATTGAGAGGTTTTGGAATCATTATTATCATTTGACAACAAATTTGCACACTCTTGCTGATCACATACAGTAACAATTTTATTTTTTAAACACTGCAAAATAATGTATGGGACTTCACACATTTATAGAAGTGGCCTAAAATTTGGTTTAAACTACTTTTGGGATATATATATCCTAGTGACAGGGTGTACAAGGTATTTCCACAAGTCCATGGACAAGACTAGAAAACTCAATGTCATATGTTCTTGTGATTGCGGCCCCAGCAATCAAGTACGACTATACTCTACATAGAGGACTGTACTCAATGAAAGAAGAACTGAAAATGAAAAAAGCTGAAATACAAGTACCAGTGTAACTCATTAACATGCTTTTTAACTTCAGACACCCACTGTAAAAGTATTTTTTTGTTTAGTATTTGTTATTTGTCTACCAAATTATGGAGGGGCACAAATGGTTCCTGACCCCTCCCCCCTCTGTAACATTGCCCTGCCCATACACATTATTAATGCAGATGTATACATATACATGTACATCATATGGATTATGGAGTCATATCTGGATGAATCCTTACAAACCAATCTCAAGTTCTGGACTAATTATTAGCAATGAAGAAACAATTTAGACTGAAAATCACTGAATCATGATTATGTGCAATTTCTATTTTCTAGAAAACTACAATTATATTATCATGACATGTGTAGGCCTATATTTAATAATCTACATTTAAAACATTTTTTCCAGATATCACAACTGATATATCAAAGGAGGAATAAGAAGCATGTCTGTGTCTCTCATACTTAATACTATAAAGGAAGTGCATATTTTTACTTGCACAGACACAGTCATTTTTATTGTATAGTCTCGTCTATGTGAGAGTGCAGTGAGCTACACGAGACAACACAAACTTTGCACCTGCACCTTGGTTCATATCATTGGCATATATGACACCATTGATCATCCCGGTATGGTATAGCTTCTAAGGAGCTGCTGTTTGGGATTCAACAAGTAAATGTAGATTTGTCCAAGTTTTAAACACTAACCAGTAACTACAGATCTAGGCCTACTGGTCTTGACTCTGGTTACTTTTCAAATTCTTCAAATTTAGGGGTAGACTACTTCAGAAGTTCATGAGAATCAACACCAAACAGTCTAATGTTTTATCATGAAGGAAATTAGGTGAAAGAGGAATAAGGAAAGGGAGTTCTCTGATATAGTCAAGGCCTGGCTTGGCCTAGACCCTAGATCAGGATGATCTAGATCTAATCCTAAATTATGCACTTGATCTGGAGTCTAGATCAGGACTAGATCTACAGTTGACTGTAGATTATTGATAGATCCTCTTCAATCTTCATCATGTCATGTCATGTTCATCATCATCATGCAATGGATCTTCTAATTAATGCAGTTGATCTAATTCTAAATCCTCTAATTATGCAGATGATCTACATCTAAACCCTATAATTATGCAGATGACCGTTAGATCATCAGCTCTAATTATACAACACGTAACAAATAGAACGTTGGCAAATGTTAAATGTATGCTAACACAACGAACACAATGGCAATGCCTATTGCCTTGGAATGCACGCCACACCACACCGTACCACACAACACGCCATGAATTATTTATCACTTTCTAGATTCTAGTTTCTCAACATAAATCCAAGGATAAAAAGAGGATTCGTCTACTCACTCTGTTCTTTCTTCTCGAGACTGGGATTCCCAATGATATCAAAGAAAGCCATCAACAAACAAGCATCTTTCAAAAATCTTTATTCCGCTATCTTTTCTTGCATCAACATATCCACGATGTTATGTTTATGTTTTGTCTGAACTTTGCAATGGATTATATAGGTACGATGCGTTGTGTGCTAATACCGTACGATAGTACAGTGCGTTACGGTACCATTCATAGATGGCTGAATGAGCTTGAATATAAACACACTACGTGATAAATTACAACACAGCTCGATCGTCTGGAATGTCAATTTACTACACGCACATAATCCAATACTTCCGACCACATGGCTGTATAAAAATAGTTCTCCTTCAACACATCATGAACAGTGGACGTTTCTTCTGGTCAGACATGCTTTCTACTCCCTTATAGATTGGTATGTGATCTGTGTATTTATTCCGGTGAATTCATCGTAGACTAAAAATAGAGAGGTTGTACAAAAAGAGAGTAGTATTTACGCCGCCACGGCCATATCGTGCACGCGTGCCACATGCATTACGTACGTACGTCCGTTTCCATTCATAATAATTCCGACATCGACAAGACATCAACATCGCTAGCGGTCATCACACTTTTGGGGTGGCCAAGAGGCGGCCCTCAGGGGGGGGGGGGGGGGGGGGGCACAATGCCCCCACTTTTTCAAGCATCACCAAAAATGCCGCTTTTTACATAGAAAAGGTGCCCTTTTAACTTTGTTAGAAGTACCCCTTCTACTTTGACAAGTGCCCCTATTTATTTGTAAAAGGGTCTCATCCCCTTTTCACCTCTGAAAAGTGCCCCTTTTCTTTCGACAAGCTTTCATTTTACTTTACAATGAGTGTCGATTTCCATTGTTATAAGTGCCCTTTTTAATCTCTAGTAAGTGCCCCGTTTTTCAGGTACTGGCGAAAAGTGCCCCTTTTTCACTTTTGATAAGTTCCTCCTTCAACTGGCCCTATTCAAATCTGTGTTGGGCCCCTTTTATCTTGACAAGGGGTCCTTTTTCCTTTGTAAGAAGTGTCCCTTCTCCTATACCCCCGTTTTTACTCGGATAAGCGCACCTAGTCACATTATGTCCTTTTTCCTTTCTAATAAGTGCCCATTTACATGATGATAACTGCCCCAATTTTAAAAAAAGAGCCCCTTTGCCTTTCATCAAAACCCCTTTTCATCTCTGGTAAATGATCTATTTAAGGTTTGAGAAGTTACTTTTTAACTTCAGATAAATGCCCCCTTCACCTCCGATAATTACCTCATATTCAAATCTGAGAATTACTGATGAGTTTCCCTTTTCACCTCTATTAACTCCCCCTTTTATTTTTACACGTGCCCCTTTACCTTTCTAATAAATTAATGTTCTTTTTCCTACTTATAAGTGTCCTTCCCCCTTCTCGTAATTACCCCCGGCCCTTTCATCTCTGATAAGTGCCCCGTTTATTTTAGCATGTGCCTCTTTTTTCTTTATAATAAGAGCCTCGTCCCCCTTCTCATAAAATCCCCCTTTCAACTCCGATAAATGCCCCTATTAAAATCTGATCGGTGCTCATTTTCTTTCAACTATTTCTCATTTTCCTTTACTATGAGTGCCCCTTTTTTATTCTCATAAGTGCCCCTTTTCATATCTGGTCAGTGCCCTTTTTACCTCTGAAAATTTCCCTTTTATCAATGATACGTGCACCTTTTCCTTTCTAATAAGGGACCTAAGTATCACCTGTCATACATGCCCCGTTTCACCTCTTATAAATGCCCCTATCAAAATCTTATGGGTACCCCTTTTCCGTCGACAAATCCATTCCCATTCCCATTCCTATTCTCATTCTCATAAGTGCCCTTTTTCATCCCTGGTGAGTGCCTCTTTTTGTAGGTGTAAGAAGTTCCCCATTTTCACCTCTGATAATTACCCTTTGTACTCGTGCTCATGCTCCTTTTCTTTTTTAATTAGTGTATTATCCATTTTTTCTCTCATCATTAAGCGTGCCTCTAATTTCAAGCGACTAAGAACTATTTCCCCTGAAAAGAAATAGATGATATTAATAATGTTACTTATCAAAAGTCATTTCAGTCTTCCGTTATGAGAATGTGCTTATCAGGATTGGGTTTTTTCCTCTTTATAAGATGTAATTTTTCGCAATGCGATCTTACAATTTGTTTTCCTCGCTCACAAATGAATTTTCAAACCATCACACCGAACTGCAAAAATGCTTAAGCAATATATTGTATGGCGTATAAAGAAAAAACAAATATTGAAATCCTCCCTGATAATGTTATCACAGTGTAGGGGTATATATACTATGTCTAAACAAATTGTATATTTTCGCTTTAAAGGTAATACAAAATTTTGGTATTGGGTCATGAATTTGGTTAATGAACATATTGAAAGCATATGCGGTCCTACAACATCAAGTGATCGTTGTCGTGGTTGAAATCGAGTCTCAAGTCATGAATTTGTAAATAATAAACTCTTTTTGTTGTATAGCTCCCTCTCAAGGTCAAGATATTAATTACACTATATAAAACAATGTTTATTGACTAAAGTCGACTGATTAGCTGTTCCCGTTCTGAAATCATATTTCACAACTACATATTCTGAGATTTTCATGGTCGCAGCTACCATTGTACGACCGTAGACGCTATTTGAAATTTATCAACATTTACCGGGAGCACCGGTAAATTTTTATATTCAATTTTTCTCGAAAGCAGAAATGTCTTAGGGGCTACATTTTCTACGGCTTTTAATACATCCATAGAGGCATCCAAATATATAAAAATTGTAAAGAATCCCTATCCACCCAATTTTCAAAATTTCCCAAAACTTTGTATTACCTTTAAGATTTCCCATTGTAGGGGCTTTTTTTCTTCTAAAGTGTCCTTTTTTGTTGATGCCCCCTTTCCCCTCTTTGTAAGTTGCTCCACCGCCGCTCTTATTTTTGCATTCCCGATCTCTCTCCAATCAATCGCATCAATAAAATAAAATAATAGAAACTGTTCTTATAAAGCGCTTACCACCAAAGTCTCTAGTCTAAGCTAAAGCGCATCTCACTTTAATATATATAATAATACAAGGTTTTGGTATGGGGTCATGAATTTGGTTCAATTGAACATATTGGAAGCATATGCGATTTAAACATATTCAATGATCGTTGTCGCGGTTGAAATCGAGTCTAAAGTGATGAATTTGTGAATAATATACTCTTTATGTTGCATAGCTCCCTCCCAAGACTGATATTATATTTTAGCTTAAAAAAAACGTTTCTTGACTATATTCCAGTTTGGAAATTGTATATCAGAACTGCTTATTCTGAGATTTTCATGGTCGCAGCTACCATGGAATGGCCTTAGGCGCTGTTTGAAATATTTGAAATTTACCGGGAGCACCGGTAAATTTTGATTATTCAATTTCTCCAAAGCGAAAGTGTTTTAGGATCTAAATTTTCTAGTGCTTATAATACATCCACAGGGGCAGTGTGCAGGGGCATCCAAATATATCAACATTTCAAAGAATTACTAATACTATACATCAAATTTTCAAAATTTACCAAGCGTGCGAATCACTTAAAGAGCGCGCGAGCGCGCTCCCTAGGGGGGTTGGTGCAGGGAGGGGTGAGTTTCCCAAGCTTTGAAAGAAGACGATTCGTTGTACCTTTCTCGACTCTTAATCCTTATCTGAATTCAGTTTCCTCCCCTCCCTCCCGCGTAAACTTTGAAGTTTCATTAAATTATTAGAAAAAGAAAACGACTCGAAGTACCGTTCTCGACTCTTAACCCTTCATTTGAACTCAGTTTCCCCCTTTCCGCGCGAAGCGCGGAAGCTTTGACGTTTCATTAAATTGTTATAGAAAGAAGACGATTCGTTGTACCGTTTTCGACTCCTTTTCCCTTTTCTTCCTACGTCCTCTTACTTTTTTTTCCTTCTCTTTCTCTCTCTCTCTTTTTTTTTTGGCCGGCGTTTTTTTTTGGGGGGGGGGGGGACCGCCCCCAACGCCCCCCTGGCTACGCGCCTGCATTTTCAGAATTGTGGGTGCCTTAATTTTAATTTAAAAACAAACACAAAATACTTGTTCGTTTTGCTTTTGTTTTGATTTACATGTATTGGACTATTTTACTTATTTATTAAGTTGTTTATTGTTTGAAATTAAATCTTAATTGTTTAATGTAATACAGGCCTCTCTTGTTAAGCGGTTTTTATAAACTGAAGAGACTACCCTGTATAAAGAACACAGACAAAATAAATATTAATCAATCAATCAATCATCAAAAAGAAAGGAAAATCATACAGTGATTGCCTGATTGGCTACCTTCGGTTTATACCGATTTTCCATCTCCTCATGCTCTAGAATGTTGCTAGAATAGTGATATTTTGCTTTCCTAAATTATTTCAATTTTCATATCGGTGGGGCTGCGTCTACCTCAAATTTTGCGATAAAGCTGCTGGAAGTAAGTCTCGCGACATTCATTCAACATTTTTAAAAGTATATCAAAGTTACTGTACATGTTCCTATTTATATTTCGTTATTTTTTCACATTACTATTGGGACGTCGTAGCCTATAATAAAGAAAAGCTGTAATGAATGATAAGAACCCTATCATGTACAGAGCCCCACCCCGCTCTGTACCGTGATGGTCAACCTTCGGTTAATACCGATTATTCCATCTCCGAATACTTAGAAGTTTTCCAAAACCAGCCAATTTTTGTAAGGAAAAATGTGAGCAATTGATTTTAAATCCTGTGAATTGTTTTCTTGTTCAATTCTTAGGTCTAAGACAAATGTTTTTCATGAATTTATTCCTTTTAACTGACGTTCATCGGTCAAGACATGCCAGAATTCCTGTTTAGAGCTATCATCAAAATTAATATACATAAACAAAAGATGAAGAATAGAATGGATATTTACAATACTTACCTAACACTGTATTTCGAAAAGATATCAAACATTTCGTTCTAGTGACCCCCCCCCCCCCCCAAGATTGACTATTTACATCGCATAAATTAAAAAATATACCAAACAAGCGCATAATGGCCTGTAATAACCGCAGATACCAATTTACTATACCTTTAATTATATGATATTGCATATATTATTTGCGATTTCCATATTAGTTGTGCTTTTCTTAATTGCAGAACTTTACAAATCGCAAAATGTCCACTGCTGTAAAGTTTTGACAAATTATTGCTTTATCATTGTCGTTCTTTTTTGTGATACTTACCTATCTACAAAAAAAAAGAGTTATCCAATAAAAGTCATTTGGATGTTATTTATTTTCACTTCAAAGTGCTTGCAATAATTATGTTGTGGGGTTAATTCGACTTTTAGTACCCAACGGCTTTTGCATGCAGGAAAAACGCATGGCGATTTGTAAATTTCTTAAATTGAAAAATGTAACAAAGAAAGAGAAATTTAAATTGAATTGAAATTGAATTGAATTAAAAAATAAATATAATTTGATATTTTATCGAATACAGTGTTTGTCTACATCACTCTCTCCAGCTCGGCTACGACTTCGTCGATGCTAGGTCGGCAGAGTTGAGAGCTCTGTCGACAGATGTTGCCGATGGCGGTGAGATCGGCGTTGGTCGTAGCACCTCCCATTAAGGTGAGAAGTCGGCCGAGCTGGAATACGTCACTCGAGACCGAGGTCAGCACGTCATCGAGGGCGCATTCAGGAGCGATGTGGACGTACACCTCCTGTAAAAATAAGAGAGACAAAATAAAAGGGGATTTGTTTATATTTTTAATTACCTGTACATCAACTTCATTGCACACCGAAAACATCACAAGCTACTGAAGTATAAACTTGAATAGAATAATACGACATAATTATGTGGGTAGATAGCCAAGAAAGAAAAGCGTGCCGGGCCCAATTCTGAATATTTTTGAGATCCTGTGGGTACATTGTCTATGATGTCAACAAAAATATGAAAAACAATAATTAGCCAAATAATCCTGTTTGTAATGTCGATCTATTCGCTTGTTTTGCCCCTTCCTCTTTTTTTCACACACACACACACAATGATTTACCAAATTTCATAGAAATCACATTACACGAAAAAAGAAGAAGATAATAATCAATATACCTTTCTACGGTACTTCTCCTTGTCTTCATCGGAAAAGCGGTAGAAGTAAGGTCTATCGCAAGGACACGCGAGCCCAAAGTCAACGATAACTGCTTGCCATCGGCCAGTTGGTGTCTTCCGGAGCAAGCAGTTATCTTCTTTAAGGTCGTTCATGAGAAAGCCTTTCTCATGGATGCAACCGAGGGACTTGGCGATGTCGAGAGCCAGAGCAAACCTGTTTGAAAGAAAGAAGCATAGTAATTGTTTTTAAAAAAATGCTGGTTGATGCATTTAATCAGCGTTATTTTATACAAACTGTCTACTGTGCTATAAGTACAACGACATCAATCATCTTGATGGTTTACTTTACCTGGGTCGCAAGTGACAAATGGAGATCAATGTATTTCCACAGACTGCTGTCATAACATTCACCAGGCCTCTATAATATTATGTAGCATTCACTTAAAGAGTTTTGATCGTTCAAAGACTAAAAGATTTAAAGAGAAACTCATCTGTACTCACCAGTCATGCTGACTTAGCGCTAGCTTTCGCATGCCACGGCTCAGTGTCCAGGACTCTCCTGTCATCGTATCCCCGACGAAATCCATCGCAAGACCAATCTTACCTGTGCTGATCTCCAAGCATCCAAGGAAAGTGGGAAAGCAATCCTCCCTGCCGAGAACGTCAAGGATGAAAGCTTCCGACTGGATGGCGGTCACCTGTCAGGTTGTACGAGAACAAAGAAACTTGATGGATACAAATTCATGACCATTATCAGTATTGTTGTTTTTATGTTTTCATCATCATTATCATTCTTCCCTCTCTTTAGTCATCGTCTGTCGCTACAATGCTCAGTCATAAAGGGGCGGCCACCAAATTATTTTGTTAATTTAGTTAGTTTAAACTAACCTTCCTTGTCATTGCTTTGATTTCGTCAGGTAGTTTGAAGGTTTTCAGCGCGATCGGATGGTCGGTTGCACGATGACGGTAGAGATGTACCGTCCCGTTGGCCCCGCTGCCCAAGAAGACGTCGCCACCGCCCTTGTGAAACGACATCAGATCAGACATCCCCCAAACGTAGGAGGAGGCTGATGGGCCTTGGGCTGGAGCAGCTGCTCTGCAGAAGTGGTTCCACCACCAGCAGCACTCACTTTTGGAGATCTGGTTAGAGAAGAAAGATATCAAAGTAATACAAACAAATAAATAAACAAACAAACAAATAAACAAACAAAACACAAAAACCTCCTCAGATTTTTGCATTTGCCCACTTAAATGAAAAGGTAATCAAAATAATGTTATCATTTGTTTTAGAAATTTCCAAACAAATATATTTTAAAAAAATGTTGTTAAAGAAAAAATAATGTTGCCTTACCGTGAAGCTGTGTGTGGAGTAAGTTGGAGAACCACAGGGGCCTGAGCGGGCAGAGGAACTGTTAGAGGGGTACCAGGGCCGCTAGCCCAGGGGCCGGGGCTAGGTGGTCTAATGAATAAATGGAAAAACAGAAGAATTCGTTCATGTTTATCCTTTTATTTTACAAGATCGAACTGTCTGACCAGACTATAACTTTTTTGTTTGTATTTATCTATGTATTTGCTCGTTATTTTGTTTATTGAAATTATTCAATAATTGATTTTTTTTTCTCTCTTCAATTCATTCAATCATTGATTTATCAATTCATTAATTCATCTATTTATCTGAATTTGTATACCATCATTTATTCATTTGTTTGTTTGTTTGTATATTTTTTTAATCACTTATTTGTTTTGACAGGGTAGCCCTTTCAGCTGAAATTACTGTGTAACTGGATAACAGTCATATCCCAATGTAGATTTGTTTGCTATTCTTACATGAGGGGTAATGGGGTGGTGTCGATGGGGGCTGTGCTAGGAGTAGATGGGTAGGTGGGTGCTACTCCATTGTCTACCGGTGCTGTAGATGGTGTTTGGGAATTATCTCCAGAACACCTAAAAGACAACATAAACACCGACATAAAATTTCCCATCATAATATTGGCCTCTTGTGAGAGTGTTTGTATATTTCTATATTGATTACATGGTATAATACTCTTGTAAACAAAAAGTTGGGAATATTTATTTTATATTTCAATTACACCACTTTGAATTAATTAGAGCATAATTTTTTCACTTTTTTTGTGCTGATGTATTTTTGTCGATAATACTTACCAAGAGACACGAGAAGTCAGGCTGCTGTCGGCAGGAGAGAGGACCGTTGGCTGCCATGTCAGATCCTGAAGAAAAAAGAAAAGAAAAACAAATCAAACAGTGTTCCTCATGGACATTCAAGTTATATAACAATGAACAATTATTATAACAACATGAAATTGTGTTATTGAAATTTGATGGCTGTAAGTGCTCGATATGTGTGTTTATATGATGACATTGTTTCATATTCGTTTCATATTAGGCCTATGATACTTCATACTTATTTCATATCAATCTGTATAACAGATATACTTTATATAATATATCATATTTGTTTGTATTATTTTAGCATACTTCTTTTTCTCTCGATTTTTTAACAAGAGAGCCCTATCGGAATAGACAAAAATAGAAGTAAAACATAAATGGTTTACTTGGAGATTCTTCAAAGCAATATCTTTCTGCTTTCTGGTCTCAGCCAGCTCTAGCTCCAAGACCTGGTCCTTCATGGCCTGGTCCAGGTACCTCTCCTCAAATGCCTTAGCCCTTCTCTCTGCTGACACTCTCCTCCTCTCTGATTCTTTCACCAGAGAGCTGATCTTAGTGAGGAGGGCTGCGCTGTTTCCATCAGCCCCAACTCCAAGCTGAGTTGCCAGGCTCTGTCATCCAAAACAAAGCAAGAAGATTAAAAAAAAAAAAAAAATCATTTTGAATTTTGGGTTTCTTATTTCAATCTCTGATATTTTGTATAAATATTATATAATACTTGTTTTTGTATAAAAGCATCAGACATACGATTCTAGTTTGACCTAAATATGCATGGTTTACAACTTTAAATAAACTCATTCTTATCTTAACTTGTTAAAAATTAATCAATTTTTAATTTATATACCGCCCTAAAGTGGTTACAATTTGGCCCTTCGACACATTAAGTATCATTGATATGAATTATATCTCATTTTATATTATTGTTACCATTAATATTACCAACATATTATGCGATATTCGTTTCACCATTGCCACCATAATTGCCATAATGAAATTGTTGATTTCATACTATCGATGATATTATTTCTAACGCAAAAATGAGAAATCCGAATTGATTGATTTCAACTATTATTAATTACTAGTTGAGTATTCGATAAAGACTCACAGCAATGCCTTGCTGAAGTTGTTCTTTCTCCAAGTTGTTCTGGAGGTACTTCAGAAGGAGCTTGCCCGACATAGCTGGTGTGGGTGAGATGGTAGACGGCAGAGAGAAGATGGGGTCTTGGAAGGACCTACATAGCTCCTGTTTATATTAAGTTTGAGGCAAAATGTTTTTTTTTTTGGATCGGTGAACTGATGTCCATAATCATACAGTAGGCCACCTACACAATTTCAGTGACTATGCATGATAAACGCAAAGTATACTTTCTAAATGTGTTTTATATTTTCTTTTTCGTATTTTCTTCCAAAGAACTGTTTTTTTCTTCATTTTTGTTAATATTTCTGCCTATATATTTGACGTTGGTTATCATTTTTTGTTGATCGTTTGAAGTATTTGTCGTATCAACCTGTATCTATATATCATTTTTCTTATTTGTTTATTTATTTAATTTCATGTTTTATTTTCTTGCTTACATCCTGCATGGGATAGCCATCGGTGGTTTGATGGCATCATGATAAGCTGACCCGATACAGGGTAAAGGTCTTCCAAGTATATAGGGGTGTGGGGAGCGGATACGTCCGACGCAAAACATTTCCAGTGATATTATTTAGAAACTGTGATCTAAACGAGGGGGGGGGGGGGGCGAAGGAGAAAAGGAGACGAAGTTGAAATGCATAAATAGCACATGAAAAGAAAAGGGGAAATAATGTCATCACGGTTTATTCCTCAGCACTACGTCCTGACTTATGGATCCTGCTGAGTATCGTCGTAGAAGTAGAAGTAGGCGGGTTTGGCAGACATCATGATCAAGATCATCGTTAACATGCGTGTTTATGATACGGCTTACGGGAATGGATGTGATTGTGAACAACAACAAAAGTCAACGAAAAGTTCTCTTTGCTTCGATAAAATATAGAATACTGTTCCGTTTTTCTTCAAATTTGCTCTAAATTATCATAAATGTGTAAGAATTAGGTACTTACGTGGCGGATGGAAATAAGATCTTTAAAAAGAGTGAACAAAATATGCAAAAACTGTCAAAAATGTGGCAGAAAGTTCTCGAGATCGCAAAAGTGCAAGAGAATGTGATTTGTTTACATTTTTGTTACCAGGACGTTAGCTAGGGCGTAAATACTTGCAACGCGCAGCGCATACATAAAGCGCATCATTATGCTTCCAGTTTAGTGGCCAGTATTGGCGATAAACGCCCTAACCACGCCCTGCCACGCCCTGTGGTAAGCGTAATGCGCAGAGGCCAGTGCCTTGTGATGATACTGTCATTCAAGTTGTCAATGTCAATGTAATGACGTCATCAGAGTTTCACATAACTGACCAATCGTGGAGCATGAACCTTGCTTTCTTTCGAAAACTATTGTTTGGTTACCAGTAAAAAAACATTTAGTTCTACTTTTACATTTAAATTTAATGATAAATGATATTTTTTAATACAAAAGGGGATGAAACTGAACGAAAAAGCATTGCTTATTTATCATTTTAAAAATTGAAATAAAGAAAATATCCCTTAACTAACCAATCAGGAAATGCCTACTATTCATGACGAGCGGTAAAGCAAACTTTTTAACCAATCAGAAGTGATACCTTTTTTAGGTGGAGTGAGGGGTCCGGAATAGACCTACCCGGATTAGATTGATTTTGGATTCTACTTCTACGGTACTTCTTCTACTTCTACGACGATACTCAGCATGCAGGATCCATAAGTCAGGATGTAGTGCTGAGGAATAAACTATCTAGTTCTTGGTCTAGATGCTGGGCGGAAGCGCTCCCTTGAAGCCCTCCAGTGAAGTAGCATCAAGGGTGATCTTCGAAAGTGCATTCCACGCAGTTACTGTCCGAGGGAAAAATGAGTTCTGGTAGACTTGGGTGCGGGATGGGATAGCCAGCAACTTCTTTGAGTGATACTGTCGTGTGTTGCTGGCAATCATGGGTGCTGTGTAATGGTGTGCATTGATGGCTACTGTGTTGTTTTGGATCTTGTACATGAGGTGGAGGCTTGCAGAATTACTTCTCCTCTCCAGGCTCTCCCATTTCAGATGTTGAATCATGGCCGAGACACTGGCCATACGACGATATCTCTGGAGGGTGAATCTTGCTGCTCGCCTTTGTACTGCCTCGATTTGGGATATGCTTGTTTGTGTGAGGGTTCCAGACCGAGCAACAGTATTCCAGATGAGGTCTAACAAGAGAGAAGTTGGCTTGTTGGCGGATCTTTTGTGCCGGGTTTTGCAGAGATTTCTGCTGACTAGTAATGCTCATCAACGCCTGTTTAGCATCTAGATTATAGAAAATCAAGCGCGTATCCTGGATTTTTTTTCTTTCTTCTCTTTCTCTCTCTTTCTTTTGGCCGGCGTTTTTTTTTTTTTTTTTGGGGGGGGGGGGGGGCGACAGCCCCCACCGCCCCGCCCCCCCCGGCTACGCGCCTGCCTGTACGTGTTAGATTTGTGTCAATCTTTTCCCATCAAGTGTAGGCTAGGGCTAAAAGCTGGACATATCTTTCTTTA
Organism: Strongylocentrotus droebachiensis; assembly: GCA_035222895.1. Taxonomy (NCBI): domain Eukaryota; kingdom Metazoa; phylum Echinodermata; class Echinoidea; order Camarodonta; family Strongylocentrotidae; genus Strongylocentrotus; species Strongylocentrotus droebachiensis. The sequence continues at coordinate 14,247 of JAVYIG010006929.1, forward strand.
TATACATTAATGGATAAAACCATAGATATCATGCTTATTAATAATAATGATAAACAGTTAAAATAGCATCAAAGGCCTTCAAATCAAAAGATAACGGACATTTCAGTTAAACGCATAAAGGTACATCGAAATTAATCATCAAAGAACGATGACTTTCTCCGATTGGCTTTTAAAAGGCTTTTTTGGCATTACAAAAACGCAGGTTATTATAATGAAAGCTATGCCATCAATACAGTTATTATAATCACAAGTAACATATTTCATGACTTCAAAGTGTTTGTCCTACAAAGAGAAGGAGGACAAAGTGTGGAGAAAACGAGTTGGAAAGAAAATGAAATAGAGATGTAGAGAGAAAGAGAGAGAGAGAGAGTGAGAGGGAGGGAGGGGGAGAGAGAGAGAGAGAGAGACAGAGACAGAGACAGACAGAGAGAGAGAGAGACAGACAGACAGACAGAGGGGGGGGGGGGGGGGGGGGGGGAGGGGGTCGACGAGAAAAGTGAGACATACGGCACATGCACAAAGAGAGAAAGAGATGGCATGAATAATACATCTTGTAATGTATTCACCGCAGATGGCGGTTTTTAGGGTTCGGGTCATGGCTCTGTTGTGGCAGGAGTCTATGCATACATTTCTGTAATAGCTCATTCATGACTGGCATGCACTCAAATTTAAAATGATTTGATTCATTTTATTCTTGTGCGATATGTATCAAGTATTAACAATTAAGGAGAGAAAACACTGAGAAAAAATAAAACTCAAGAGAATAACAAAATGATGGTATGTTAGGAATAGTTAAGAGAGAGTTTTGGCCAAAAATTATGAAAATTCGACCAATATATAACAATTTTCTGATTTTGTCATATTCTGAAACTACATGCTTTTTTTTCTCCATATTCCATTTCCAAAAATCAGCATAAACAAATTAAGAGAAAGCCATAAAATTAGCGTTTTTGTTAATTAGAGCAAACTTTTCATGCGTGACCTTGAACACAGAATCTAAGGCAATTTATTTATTTTTATGTCAATTAAGTTAATTACTTTTGTTGTTCATTGTACAAATACAAACGTTTTAAGGAAAATATCAATTGTTGAAAGTATGAGAGAACTTCATAATAAAATAATTCAATTTAACTTTGAAAAAACATTTATCGCTTATATTGTATTTTTAACTTGTATTGTGTCTCAGAAAAATTGAGAAATGTGAGCTTATGTTTCTCTTTGTTTTTCTAGGAATCAGTTTTTTGATTGATCGTCCGAATTCCAAATAGGATAACTCAAGAGTGGGATGTCTGTGTTCAAACCTTGCATGTTTATTGATGAAATGTGTTTCTAGGAGGTGATCTATTTAAAATTCCACTGAATGTTTTAATTTTCTTGTAATAATGTCATGAATAGATGATTAGCTCCGAAACAATAAAAATCAAAATGAATTAAATCATAAGATCATTAAAAAAAGAAAGAAAAAAGAATTTTGATAGTTCACACCCTAGAAAGGGACTTGGTAACATTGTAAAGATGAGAGAAAATGGTGCTAACGTATAGTGAATTTAATTTTTTGTTATAAGATCCTGGTATACTCAACATGGGTTTTGGTTTGTTTTCTTTTGATTCTTTTTTTCTTCTTATTTTTTCCTTTAAAAAAAAAATCTATTATGAATTTGTTATTGCATTTAGTTAGGGGGATATTTTTAAGGGAGTAAGGGAAAGAAAGAGAGAGAGAGAGAGGGAGAGAGTAAGAGAGAGCGCGCGCAACTGGGATATTGAATGGACACATTATTATTAGGGAATACTCAGTCAAAATTAAAATGGATCCCTGAATTTCGAAATTTGATGATTAGGCTTAGACCTACACATTCGAAAGTAAACACAGTCTCCTAAACTAAGTTTTGTTTTGGAATCTTAGCTTGCTTTTTCAAGAAATGCATAAGATTTAGTTGATGGTGCTAATACCTGTTTCCGATTACCAGTACTAAATAGGCCTAATTCAATTTCATTTATGACAATGTATCTAAACCTACAGTTTTTTTTTAATAGATTTTTTTTAATACACCTTGAGATCTTTAAAAAACAAACTAAAATCTAGGTTTTTCTGTCCGGACAGAACACCCAACGGACTTGCACCCTAATTAAATGGGCTGACTGCAATCAATAAAAACATAGCTTTCCTACAGAGTACAGAATGAGACTTTATAGACTCACACCATCAATTATTCAAACCAGAAAGTCCCTCTCTTTTCGCCGTTTCCTCCCTCTTATTTCTCACTTTTGTCAAATGTCTACTTCCGTTTTCATTCGTACCCTCTTCATGTTTCCTCACCTGTCAAAATCGTAGATGAAGGCAGACGACACAATATGTATTCACCTGTGTCTGTGTGTATATTTGTATCCACTCTATGTACACAAAAATATTTGATATCGATATCTTTCACGTTATCGTTCATCCACTCATCAACCTGTGCATCCAGGCAGTGGTGCGTGACATCTATTCTCATCACAAAGATTTCATTTGGCACAATCGGAGGATTTCATAGACCATCCCTGCAGACCAAGTATTCACCTTTTCTGTTGAATCACCGAGAAAAGACACATTTATAGGTGCTGATCTAATGTTAGGTAGCCAAAGTGTTTCCCTCGCACAGTGCCCTTCACGACGCATGACGGAAGAGATTCGCCCCGAAAGTTCCCCGCACGGAAGCGGGTCGTTGGTGGATGGCTCAGGCGATTCGCCACCAGCGATGTTGGTAAGAACGCTCATTATACATGTTGATTTATTCATTTTATTTGGGTGCTTATATCTACATTTCTTGTATTCCATGGTGGAAGGGTCTCAGTGGGTATGGATTTTAATTATTCCTAGTAATATGCTGAAAATGCTGATGTTGGATCCAGGTTAGCATCTCTCAAGAGTCAAGTCACTGTACACAGAAGATGCCAAAAAGTTTGAATCACATGATGGGAATGGATATAATCTTCTAAAAGATATTTCCCACAATATATAACTATTTTTGTTGATAAGAAAGCAGAATGGATGATATTCAGCAATCCAGGTTTAACCTTTCCAAAGATGAGTTGGTGGTATGTGGGGTGGTGGTGGTGGTGGAGGAGGAGGGGGGGGGGGGTGGTATATTCCACCTGTATATTGGGTCCAGCGTTGATATTGGAATAAAGTCTGAGAGGTTTCAGGAATCATGATATAAATCACATATTAATTGCAACAATTGAAGTATTGTATATTTTGGATTCATTGAGAAGAATAAAGAAAGATAAAGAAAACAAAATTGATATTGATGTAATATACACATAGGCCCTATCCTATGTGTATTTAATTATTGTAATAACTGGTGTGATGGAGGAGGTCAGAACATAAAATATAAGGGGGGGGAACTAAAAAGAAGAAAATAGAAAGTTGAATCAAATGAGCAATGGAGAGAGAGAGAGAGAGAGAGAGAGAGAGAGAGAGAGAGAGAGAGAGAGAGAGAGATGGAGAGAAAGGGAGAGAGAGAGAGAGAGAGCAGTAGTAGAAGTAGAAGGTGGCAGATAAGGAGAGGGAGGGGGAGGGAATTAGGAAGAGATTGAGAGAGGGAAGGAAAAAAAGATGAAAGTGGATTTTGAAGATGGATAGATAGAAAGAAATGATGCAAGAAAGAATAAACACAGGATCATTCAGAACAGCCATATTCACAGAGAGGGTTTGACAAAGTGTGTTCACACTGTTTTTTTAATGTGACTTTGTGAAACAGTGCGATTAGAGAGAATCACAATGTAGTTTTCATCATCATGCAATACGTTTTGAGCACTTTCGATATGATATCAAGATATGAACATACTGTGTTCACACTGCAACACAGAGTGATAATTAAAGCATGACTGTACTCATGTAGAGAGAAAAGAGTATATTATACAACACAGTATGAACACACTGTGTTTGCACAGTTTGGCACAATGTGACATCTACATTGCACGACCATATATGGAGAATAGGGTGTGTTCAACATACAGAAATATAGACACATTGTTCACACTAGGACAAACTTTTGCCATCTAGACAGAATATAGTTTATAAACATACTACGTACATATCCACTGTGACAAGCTATGACCATAGAGAGAATACATTTTCTGTAACACAGTATTAATGCACTGTTCACACTGTGTAATGCAGTTGCCAAACAATGTCCATAGAGACTAGAGTGTATAGAGCTGCTCATTATAAACACACTGTGTTTACTGTGTATTTCACAGTTCGAAAAATAAAACTTAAGACCAAAGAGAGGATACAGTGTATACAATTGAGTATGAACACACTGTGTTTACTGTGTACTATTTCACAGTTCGAAAAATAAAACTTGAGACCATAGAGAGGATACAGTGTATACAATTGAGTATGAACACACTGTGTTCCCTTTTTGACCACAGTGTGTTAATACTCGATTGTATACACTGTATCATCTCTTTGATATAGTGTGACTCACCATCACTATTGACAAAGTAATGTGTATAAAACACAGTTTGAACACAGTGCATAAATGTGACCACATAAAGAATGTGGTGTATCAAAAGTGAGCATATTTTGTTACACACTGTTTTCCCACTCTATTTTTGTGTGAGTGAATTGGCAAAAGGCCAGAAATAGTGGAATATAGAGAGGGGATGGAGGATGGAGGATGGAGGATGGAGATATGAGATGGAAAGAATGTGAAATATAAATAGAGAAGTGAGGGAGAGAGAGAGAGAGAGAGAGAGAACGTCATGGGAAAGGGGGAGTAATGACCAGAAAGATAGAGAAGGAGATTTTGAAATTTTGTTTTGATGATACTGAAGATCTCTTATGAATCTCGAGAGGGGGAAATGATGAAAGTACTGCATTCATCAGTCCTGCTTTTTTTCGGTGTGGCAAATTGTAAAATCTGTTGAGCCAATTACTGATGCATTAGTAATGCTTTGTTATCCAAATCTGATGATCCATTCAATGCATGCTCTTTTCTGAATCCACCTGACTGTTGAATAAACAATGACTTTCTTGCAATTGGGAAATGCCTGTTGTAATTAATGATTAATCCAATAACCTGCCTCTGGATGTATACCTAATCTTCAAGATCTCTCTCATCATATATTTTCAGAGTTCGCCAGCTGACGAGGAAAACGGTGAGCTCCTCCAGTCTTCCAGCTTTGGTGGAGAAGGATCTAGCAAACATAGTACCCTGAGTAACAAGGACAATGTGTCCACTCATCATGTTCAACTAGGCCGGCCTCAGGCACATCCCTACCCCCACCCCCACCCAGGCTCCCCACTCTCAGACGAGGAAAGCCCCCTGTTGGAGGCAAAGCGCTCTACCACCTCTAGTCGAGCAGGCAGTCGTGCTGGTAGCTCGTCGGCTAAAGGCACCTTGGCTTCTCAGAAGGGCAGAGTACTACACAGGCGCTCCCTGTCCATGATTGTGCAGCCAGGCAGTGTCAGAAGGCATCTCAATATAGTAGAGAATGAGTATGATGTAGAGACAGCAATGAGTGTTCCAGCCACCCCAGTTCCTCAGGTGAGTTGATAATGGCAAGAATCACTGAAACAGAAGTAAAATTAAGAGAGCTGTGAATTGTAGAGGTATTTCAATATTTTACACTTTAAGTGTAAACTTAATGTTTAACCTTGAACAAAGAGGAAAGTAATTAGGGATTTGAAGTACCAGATAAACATAAGCTATGCTTGTACAGTTGTTAACTCCTATATATTAACAGCTCCATTTTGCTTTATGTGGATAGTATTTGTATAGTTGATGCAGAGTAAGCTTCAGAGATTACTTATTAGTTGTTGTTGTTTTTATTGATGATAAATTGGAGACAAATAAGTGCCTTTTCAAATTTAATATAATTGATGTTTATGTTATTTTGTCTTCTATTTTACAAAAGTATATGAAATGAAGGAGAGAGAGACAGAGAGAGAGAGAGAGAAAGAGAGAGGAAAAAGCAATTTCATCTCTTAGCTTTTATTATAAATATATATTTTAGCGTACCAATACATGTGAAGTACAAGCTTATATAACAAGTGGCTTTGCTCACTCAGAAATGATCCTTTCTACAATCAAATACCATAGCAATCATACAAGTGATACTAGCAATCCACTCATGCCCCTCATATAAGTCTTCCATGCCTCAATAAATTCTTCCCATTATTTATGATCAGCAAACCAGCCTATGCACTCCTGGAGCCGGCACATGTATGACTCATTTTCATTAGATATGAATATTAACTACCACTGGCCCGGTCGGCTGGGGTAGAGAAAGCCTAATCCCATATATGTAGGGGCTGACCGGTAGGCATCTTTAGATAATCCACTGAAGCAGAGACAATCAACTTAGACTGCTCGGATAGTGAGGGGGAGAGGGGAGAAGGGAGAGGGGGTATACACAGCCATTTTGTTTCAGAGCCTGTAGGTTAATGACTGGTTGGAAAGGTGAATAGACCATGAGATGTAAACAGTTTTATTCGGGTTTACATCATATAAATTAATTCTGACACAGTTGGTGTGTGCTGTAATTAACAACGGATGCAATTCTCAATCTAATTAATGTGATTGTAGTACTGATGATGCCCTGTGTCTTCATTTTAATTACGAGCTTGAATGCTGCAATCATCTGTATTGTATGTGTAGCTGGAGAATAGTAATTTACATGCATGTTAATTACAGATATAGATTGTTTGTTCTATTCTTCATAACAGGAATTTGTAACAGAGAATTTTCAGAGCACATTCTATGGAGGTAAACGTATAGGAGAAAGCTATTTCCTACTTTCATAACATAGACCCCTCTCCCCCCCCCCCCCCAAAAAAAAAGGATTGAGAAAAAGAAAAACCAACAACTCTTGCATATATTTTGGATCAGGAACAAAATGCACAGTTTAGGCACTTCTATAGTTTTTAGACTATTTATAGCAAGTATAAAATGGAGATTCCTTAACTCATCACACCAGAACACCATGGTCTTATTCTCAGCCTGAGGGTGAATTGTCTGTATGATGATTGAATACCTGAAAAGAGACAATTATCCCTATATTCCCTGAGCAAATTTGATATATTCATTCTGTAATTATCTTACCCAAACCCCAGCATTTATTGATGACAGTAAAATCCAATTTTCAGTGATCAATGTGTATATTGGTTTATCAAGATTATGTTGACTTAATCCTCAAAGGCAGTTTTAAATTGGATTATATACCTCACTTAAGAAATCCAGCCATCTGATTGGTCGAATTGCATTCATAAACTTCAACTGTTCCTGTAAAATTCTCGGTAACCATGCATAAAACATTTCAATATTTTTAATAACCATGGTTATTAAAAATAGTTGGTCAGCCTCCATGGTTACCCCATAGGTTTACATGTTAAAAAATGGTTTGAGCGATGAAGGATACCGTATGTGTGCGAAGGATTGGTCGGTAATTTCAATACAATTGAATCTCGATCGATCTTACCGACAATTTTATCTTGCATTGTTGACATGAAGACGAAAATAAACTCTCAAAAACAAAAAAACAACATCTGCCGATAGATCTTGATCTAAGTTCGTGCCAATATGCATTGCAAAAGTAAAAGAAGGGTCCGTTTCATGGAGCTTTTGCGAAGCATCCCTCACGCGGAGCCGTTTTCAATCCATTTTAATGTATATATTAGAGAAAACTGCCAAGCATGTTAACGACGCGTGATAGCTGAGTGGTCTAAGCGTTGGTTTTCGATACACCTCTTGTTGTACGCAAGAGTTCGAATCCCGTCTTCGACAAAAATGTTATTTTTTATTTTTTAGTCTATTTTTTTTCGGCATATAAAAGTATTAATGACTGCTTTAATATTCGAGAAATAGTTGTTTTCATACGCTCTCGGGAAGGTTACAATTGGGCTATTCCCCTCGGCAAGCCTCGGGGAATAGCACAATTCTAACCTTCCCTTGAGCGTAATAAAACAACTATTTCTCTCAAAGCAGTCATTAATACTATAATATAGCCAGTTCTCAAAGTGAATAACCTAGAATGAAGAAAATAGAAAAAATGTGCACATCTCAGAAAACCTTTTTGTGACTGCACTTTTGCATTGATTTAAAGTTCATTAAGTATCCCCTGCAGTGATCACTGATTACTTTGTAATTATTTTGTTCTGATGATGATTATTTGCAATCTACTGTAGATGTAAAACTACTGTTTTTTTGCAACATACATACATACATGTAGGTTCGAAGTTGTTTCATGAAGGTCACAGTGTTTACAGGTAGTTGTGTAAATGTTTTGAAGAAAGAAAGATGCTGTTTAATAGCAGCAGTACATTTGAGATGTTTCATGTTATCTTGATTTTTTTTTTTTTTTTTTTTGTGGGGGGGGGGGGGGGGGTGGATTGAAAATATCCATAAGGTGTACGTTGTTTTGTTAATATTTTTTCTTGGAGGAAGGAGGATTCAGGTTTACACATGTATGTCAAGAAGTTCTATGACCAAGTAGAAACCAGCCAACAACTCTATTCCCTTTTCCTCAGTGTTATTTATGAAGCATACATGAAGAGATCACATCTTAAAAACAGGAATGCAGTGTGCACTCGACCTACAGTAAACGTTTGGTTTTCGTTATTATGCACGCCATGCCTGAAATGATCGGAGTTAGATCTTTGATGGAACTTTAATCCATCCCTTGTGGTCTGGAAAGAAGATTGCTCCACCTGCCCTGCTGCTTCTTGACGTACAACTCTCATCTCTGTATACCCTCATCAGTATGCTGTCAAAAATGGAAGACAAAAAGATGAATATTTCATTGAATCCATCACATGAACACCCTGGATACTGGTAATTGAAACAACAGCTTGTTGAAGAAAACCCTTGTGTGTGGTGTAATGCCATCTACTGGAGATGTAAACCTATATGTAGTCCCACTGTACAGAAACAGTGTAAGCTGAACCCTATAGTAGTATTGCATTTATTAGCTCGCTCATCTTCATAAGCGAAGAAACATGGTGAATAATTCCTGTACCATGCGGAAGATTGCCTGGTTCCATGATTAAATCCACAAAGTTGGTTGCGGCTCATAAGTCATAGCCGGGCCTTATATGCTGCTGGAGTCCCGGAGATCAAGATATTTTTTTTTTTCTCCAGCTCGATCGAGTCTGACTGTACACTTCAAATTTGCCAACATTTGATAGATTAGTTTTTCCTGACGAATGCCTGTTACATGGTGTGCATTAGGGTGACTCATGAAAACCTTAATTGAAGATTGTCTTTGTGAATCAAATTTACGGTCATGCCGACTGTTGACCACTATATGTCTTTGAATAACTGCTTAAAGTGAATTTGTTATCTGCAAAATGGTATGTTGGCCAGGGGCTCAAAGCTTTAATTGACTTAAGAGGGGGGGGGGGGGGGGGGGTTGTGAAAGAGAGAGAGAGAGAGAGAATAAAGGTAAGTGAAGAACATAGAGATGTGAGCTTTCTGTCATTTGAAGATAATGAGACTAAGAGTATTTGAAAATTCATATTACACAGATATTTTGCTTTGAAATAGAAGTATTGAAATATTATTACTCTGATATTTTTATTGTGATACCACAATGATAAGTTTGGGCCTCATTCCATCTCTTGACATTCAAGATATAAGCTTGCATAGCTAGATTCTGAATATCTTAGAATTCCAAAAACGTTGTCACTTTTTCCCCCACACAAAACTCTACCCCAATCAAATTTGTTTCAAAAATTTCAAATCACAGGTACAGAGCTTCAATTGAATCTAGGCATTGACAAACGTACAGGCCATGAAACAAAGTATGTCAGCAAACAAGCTACTTGATCGACTACTCTGTACCTCGTCGGCAAACACCAAATGTGATTTCATATGGCTGTATATTTATGTAACCTACATGAACAATCTATTCCTAGATGTAAGGAGAGAGGGAGGGCACCTAGGCGGTATCTACTGAGCCACCGAGCTAATATTACTGGTTTCTAGCTCTAAGCTATGCTTGTGAAAACAAGAGAATGAGACAGAGAGAGAGGATGGAGAGAGAGGGGGGGGGGGGGGGGGGGGGGAGAGAGAGAGAGGGAGGGAGGGAGGGATGGGAGAGACAGAGAGACAGAGAGACAGAGAGAGACAGAGAGGGGGAGAGAGGGGGAGAGAGAGGGGTGAAAACAAAGAGAATGTGGTTTCAGTTATGATGGAAGAGCTTTAGAAGGAGGGGTGATCCGTGATAGTAGAGATATGGGCTCTGAATGAAAAAAAATGGAAGCTAGTGAAATGAGAGTAAAAACTTAAAGTTATAAAAAAAAATGATATAAAATCAATGAATTTTGACTTTCCTTTAATTTAGATGGAGATGGAATGCAAAATTTATTTACACAGAGATAGAGAGATGGACAAAGCAACTTATTCAGGAAGATAAGATATTTCCCATGAATACGACAGACCTACTGGGTTTCTTTTATATTTTTTCTTTCCATGTTTTTTCCATTCTCTCCTATTTTCCTCTCTCTAAACTATCAATCTGATAAATTCAGTTGGCGGCAAGCTAGTAAAGCCGGCATATAAGGCGAAAACAATGCATGTTGCCTGTGGGCATTTCTGGTCACTCGCGATCCAACATAATTGCACTACACACCGCATAATGAGCATAATATTTTGTCACGTGACCCGCAGCCCGTGCACAGTCTCTCATAGGCTTAAATTGTATTTGGATAAGTAGATTCTAGTGTGTACACTCGGCTCTTACTGAAGGCTTTTACAAGGAAGAGGGACCATGTTGCTATGGCAATGAAATTAATGAGGTTATTGATTACTTGGCCGAAAACCTAGTGTCATCCGAGAAAATGGACATGCAGCTCTACTGTGGATGCTCAATGAGGCATAAAGAGTTATAAATTCATCATCATTTATGCTTGGTTGATCAGCGCAATATGATCTCCATTCTTACAGGCTTAGGGGTAATGATTACGGGATTACAAGCCAAGCCAGGATTTTCAATTTCAGTTAATTTGGCAATTTAGATGCCATTAGTATCTCACCATATCTTTTGGATAGATTTCATAATACTAACAGTTAAATAGTAATTATGATAATAGTAGTTATAATACTACTATCAATCCTCTTCATCTGGGTAACTTATTTCAATAAGATGCTGGATTGAAATATAACAATACTAGTAATGATATTGATAATAATGCTCTTTATCTGGGTAACTTATTTCTAGAAGAGGCTGGATTTATATAATAATACTAGTAATGATATTGATAATAATGCTCTTTATCTGGGTAACTTATTTCTAGAAGATGCTGGATTTATATAATAATGATAGTAATGATATTGATAATAATGCTCTTTATCTGGGTAACTTATTTCTAGAAGATGCTGGATTTATATAATAATGATAGTAATGATATTGATAATAATGCTCTTTATCTGGGTAACTTATTTCTAGAAGAGGCTGGATTTATATAATAATACTAGTAATGATATTGATAATGATGCTCTTTATCTGGGTAACTTATTTCTAGAAGAAGCTGGCTTTACTACATGATTGCAGTCTGGAATGAAAATGAGATGGTATTTTAAAGGTACTGTCGGCTAACATCACAATTAGATATTGCAGGACACACATTATATTATATTTCCTTTGAATAAGCCCCTCAAAATACATGTATGTTTCTAATCTGCTCTTGTGTAAATACAATGCTCCCCAAAATGACTTTGATATTGGCAATTCTAAGATTATGTACTGATACATGATATTTCCACCGAAGGAACATTTAAATACACCTAACCAGATGCTTTTCCTTATGAAATGATAAAGGGTCTGATAAGGCAGACCATCTTGTTTAATCAGATGCGCTGGCAGACACTGGGTCTTCCATTCATAAAAGCAGCCAATTACTCACACCACCTTGGGTGATGAGGGTACCTAGAGCTCAGGCAGCTAGGAGGGGGACAAAAGATGCCTAGCAGGTGATAACTTAGCAGGAGGTGATGACACTCACTCTACTCTTCTTCATGTAACATTACCCCCTCCCCATCTTTGCCATCTTAGAAAGAAAATGCTAAATTTAGATACTATTTTTTTATAGATTGCAATGGGAGTTTTTGAAATTCTACCTATGACTGTAAAAGAAAAAAAATGATGTAAATCATAGACGTATTTACTTGATTTTCAATAAGATCAAAACATGTTTCCTACATGTCTGTAGGGAAGAATAGAATGAATTATACTAATGAAGGAGATTGAATTAGCTGTAATTGGAGAGAGACATAATGATAGATTGAATAAGAATAATTGGTAAATAAAGTGATGAAAAGAAAGTGGTAAAGAGAGAGAATGGAAGAAAGAGGGGGAAAGAGAGGAAGAGAGAGAGAGAGTGAGAGAGGAATGTATCTGTATCATGTGTAAATACAGACAAAGGCTTGAATAATATATATTGTGCTGCTTTATTAATATACTTGAATAAATTGAAAGGAGCTGATATCATATTTTTTAAGAGTATCTTAATCTAAATTCAGTCCCAAAACCAGGTTTTCTTATTTCCTGACATATATGTAAAACATTACTTTAAAAAAAAAATCCTATGGGAAATATGCAGTTGAATGTCCATCATAAATGACAGTCACGAAAATACTGCAACAGATGCTTCGACATCCTTGAAATTCTTGTTCAAACACAAGTGTTTTTTTATGATGGATGGAATTTGTTAATGGCCTTTGTCATTGACTGTAAAGCAAACTTCATTTAGGATACTCCCTTTTTCTCTGAGAAGCCCACATTTGGGATGACATTTTCTTCTTGTCCTCATTCCAGAAAGAAAAAATGAAATGTCCATCAAATCGACTGCGAGATGGCATTTGTGTTAATGGGTAGAACGGAAATGCATGAATAGGTTTGCAATAATACCTAAGTACACAAAACCTTGAATAGAATTGGTGGTAACTTCACGCCAAGCACTCTTCCTGTTCTGTGTAAGACAGGCATGCGTATAGATGGAGAACGAGAGTCGGCTCTCTCCTATAGTGGATGGTATCTATCTGTACATGGTGTATCTTTAGCTGTGTGGTATAGAGCTCGTTCGTGGTACTGCCCTCCATTGCCCCGCATTCTAATGAGAGGACAATGTACTTCTCGGTATCAGATGTAACACGATTTGACTCCCCCTCATATAATACCCCCACAGGCCAGCGTGAGCAAACAAACCGCACCAGATCTGACCTGGAGAAATTCATTCAATCTTAAGGATTGTACCCAGCTTTATTTTTCTCCCCCCCCCCCCCCCTCTCTCTCTCTCTCTTTCTATCTGTCCCTCACTTTCTTTCCATCCCTTCCTCCCTTCTCCTCCTCCTCCTCCTTTCATTGTCTTTCTTCTTGATTTTGAAAAATAGATTTCATTTTTTATAAACTTTCATTATTATCAAAATATTTTCCCGCTATGCAGAAATGGTTTAAGGTCTTCTAACTCAGTCATTTATCTTTTGTTTTCATCCATTGTTTTCTTTTAATCTACCGGTATATTGTTTATTAGCCCAACTTTATCTTACTCTTATGTGTGAATATACATGTATATGTTTCTCTGTCTCTTTCTGTAGTCTGTTTATTTCTATCCCTCTTTCTCTCAGTCTCCCTCCCCTCTCTCTGTCTCTATCTCTCCCCCTTCCTCCCTTCATCTCTCCCTTCCTCACCCCACCCCTCTCCTCCATCTCCTCTATTACGTCCCCCTATCTCATCTTTTCTCTGAGTAGATTGATTGCCAAAAGACCATTTTATTTCTTCTGCTTGCCACAGGATATGTGCTCCCATTCAATGGCTAGTCTTCTAAGATTGCTCTCCATTCTTCTTGTGAGTTTAAACGATGAAAAAATTATGTTTTTAATAAAATATCCAACAGTCACTTTATTAGCTATTGGTTTATTGTATCTGGTTGAACAGAATGGTGTTAGATAATGAAATTCTTGTTGAGAATAGATTGCAAGATCATCAACTGTTTAACAAACAAAATTATTTTGAGAAATGGTAAAACTAAGTAGTGCAACGTGATTAGAGAGAATGCAAATGAATTTCTGATCTTTAGCACCATTCTTTATTCCTTGCAATGAAATATTTCTATCAATATGATGCATGAATATATGAACTTGGATGATATAAGAGACTTTCTTTCTAGACTACCAAGTGATATTGAGTGCAGTTCACATGTGAGTCCAATAAAGCTGAATGACTTTCCTTTTGTGAATTAAATGCCCCGATTCTGTTGGGAAATTTGGCTATTTATGCCACCATTGAGATCCTATTCCAAGCATGCAATTTAGACTCAAGAGAGGGGAAATGGAGGCATTAGACTCTCTTGGATATATGAAACGAAATGATGAAACCCTAAGCCTGATCTTGGGCTGGCAAATAAACAGTACAGTGTGACTCATAAAAATATCCCCTCTTTTCAAAATAATAATAGAATGCTTCATGTAAATTAATCGCAGTAGTCATCCCACTTTTATCAAAACTGAAGAAAAGTATATAACTTTATAATGCACATATTCAGAGTGAATTTATCTAAATTAAAATGTTTATCTTCTTCTGCAGATGACAGGTGATGTGCATGAAGATATTATGATTTTAGGCATAATTTGTACATTCACCAAATAGACATGATATGTTGTTTAGTCATGGTAAATGTTGTTGAGTAATGCATTATTGGAATAAAATGGAATAGAAAATTAGGAAGTGCTACTTCTGTCTTTAAATATCTAGATAATCCATTTTCTTGCTCATGTAAACAATATATACAAGGAATCTTAATTTTGCGGTGAAATCCTATTTTCGTGTGTTAAAGCACCACTTTCCCTTTAATTAGATTGAATAGAAAGTATGAAAGGGAGTTTTGATTTAAATTATATGTTTGTCAGTAGATTTGTTAAATGATATAAAGAAAATCTGTTTACCAATCCACAGTCAGTATCATTTTTTGACAAAGACATGTTATTTATAGCTTATGAACCCTACATAATGGTTGTCATTCATTGTCAATTACACTTGTCTTATTGACACTACTCTTCAAGAAACAGAAATCATTGACAAAAACGAAGTGATAAAACAAAGTCTGCGTCCCCTAAAGCTGTCGCTGTGATTGACTTGATTAAATATAATGCCTGTACTAAGTTCACATCTTAAGCAGATTTCTAGCTTTGAGGGCAGTGTACTCCTTTAATGTCAGGGTGCATTTGAAATGAGGCTAACCTTTCCAACTACACCTCATAACTTTTTATGCCAACTGCTCCATTTTCAGCGCAAAGTCAGTTAGGAGATGACTCCAGAAAGGGATGTTTGTAATCATCATTTCTGAGCTAGCGCATTACCCCAGGATAAACATGAAAGCCAGCGCTTCTTTTTTTTTACGACTCTTCCCTCGCAACTCTGCTCATATACTCTTGGCTCTTTTTTTTTGGTGTTGCCAATTTGCATACAAACCCTTTTCTATGAGTTTGCTGTGATGGAAACAGTGTTGGTTTAATCTATAGAAGACTGGTTGCTACCTTCACACTCTTATAGAATTATATAGTGCTACTAGTACCTTCATCTTGCATCCTGTCACTATTACTCTTCTGGTTGCCAATTTAGCAAAAGCTGTCGTGCAAGGGATTTGCTTTAACGCTTTCCACTTTAGTGTAAGGGGAGCAAGTATTGTGAAACCCATCCAACTTCATTTTAGACTGCATGAATGATAGATCAACTGGCGGGTTGGCTCATTCTCAAGTGTGAATCCATGATCTGTTTCTCCATTATCGCTTCTCAAGGAGGAAATTCTTATAACCATAGCAGACATATGACGGACTGAAAGCATTTTATGTCGTAACGGGAGTGAGAAGCCACATTTATTGCTTGTTGTCGATCCCATGTACACATGTATCTGACTCTGGCTCCCTGTTTCCTCGCTGATCATGCTTGCTAATTATGCCTTGCATCGAGACGAATCCACTCGACTTCACGAAGCGGTAAGTAGTCTTGGAAATCCCTTTTCTTGTTCTGAAACATTCATGACAAGTGCGGGTTCTTCATTTGTGATTCTAATTAGAGTCACGATGTTAAGCGATAAGGAGAAGAGGAATACATTACCATAGCCATCGACACGGTCTCAGTCACAGTTTCTTGTTCGTTCAGCGTGTATGTGCATGGACAATTGAAAGAGGAGAGGTAGGGGAGTGTTATCTCAACATTAGATTTCTGATCGCCTCTGGCAGCTGAACAAGCGAGTGCAGCTGTGTGATATAAGATAGTACGCGCTTCTTCTGTTTCACTTCATCCCGACATCTTGTTTGTGTGGTAATTGATGTATCTTTTAGACAGAAAAACTACGGTTCTTATAGGCATGTAAGAATAAATAACAAGACATCAATAATGGTATTTACATGTAGGCTCACAATGCAATCCACTTTGTAAATAAATGCTAAATTATTAATAATTTTATTGCAGTAAATGCTTCTTATTGAAAGTGATTTTAATAAGATGAAATTAAATGTGATGGAACTTGTAACTTTGTTAAGGAATGTCATAGACTGTCAAGAAGTTTAATTTTCAGTAATGATTTATTAGTGATGCTGTGAAAAAAAGAAAGATTCAAGAACTACACAATATGTGTAATTTTGTGCCTGATGCCACTTTATGATGAAGAAGCAGCAGAAGAGTCTATAGATATTTTATTAGGGTGTATTTTTTAATTTTTTACTTTGCTTTAAATGAAGTGTGAAAATAAGCATAGTAATTATCATGAACTTTGAACCTTGGATGATGAGAATTTTTTTTGGGAAATTGTAAAGACCCTGTATATCGCAGGAGAAAAAAAATAGTGTGTATATATACACCAATGTCATGTTACCATGGCATTGCCCCTTTTTTAGTTTTGGAGAGAAAGTAGAGACCATTTTGAAATTGTGAATTAAGATTATTGAATGATTGTTTTCAATTAATTAATTTCTTCAGGGGGTGTGTCTTAGGATTTAAAGAGATATTCAGCTTCAACAAAAGCTACCATGACTGAAAGCACAAAAGTCCTAAAAAACATATTAGCTAGAATTAGAGTACCAGGTAATGGATTGTCAAAAGTCAAGATGAGATCACGTTTGGTACAGGGAATATTCCATGTGTAATTTTGTCATTATGTTGATGTCATATAGTTTGCCTACTCTTTTGATGCAGAGGAGTGTAAATCCACATTTTTGGGGAGTTAATTTTTAGGGATCACATCCTTTGGCAGTGAATCCACTCCAAAATATAGTGGAATTCACTCCGAAAAAGTAATTGAATAACTCTTTTGTGAGTGGATTCCAGTGTGTATGTTGTGACTCCTCAAAGTGTAGATTTCCATTTCTGCATTTTGAGCATTCCTCCAATACAAAAAATTACTGGTTCTCAAAATCTCTTTTAATCATGAGATTGTGTAAAATAAAGTATATACATGTAACATATGGTATATCTGGAAAGGTTATATCTGTAACATTGGGAATGGGGAATTTTAAGTGATCTTTAGTACACAACCATTAGAGATGTCCAACTACAACATTACAGATGCAATGAGCCTCCAAGTTATGCATGTTGTGCATTTCATACATTATTCATGAAGATGTCCATGATTGATAGCTTACTGTGAAGCTACACGGAATCACACGTCGGAAACTCTCGGCGTACGATTAATGCGCCATCTTCTAAAGGTCACTCGTCATCCTTCTATCGCCACCTGTTGTCTTTGTCAACACTGCCCTCTCTTGTTTGATTTAATAAATGTCATTCTGCGGCATCAAATTAAAAAATGTCCTCCCATCCTCTCAGAAAATGTGGCTGTTTCCAAGGAGCTCCTGAAGCAATGCTGACCTATATATATCTTGATCAAGAAAACTAAAACGAGTGTCTTCAGGAAAGCATCATGGAAGCATTGCATGACATAATTAGGGGATGAAGTAGCATTTGCTGTAAAGGTTATGGGGTAAGCGTAGATTTTTAAGAACAGAAACCAATGTGCAGGGTGTTTTGATCATGTAAAATAAACCAATTTGTGAACGTCAAATTAATTGAGCATTGAAGGAGTAATGGAAGATCATCCTCAGAATAATTTTACAGTTTTAATTCTTTTTGTGGTTGGGGCTCGGAGATGGAGCTGAATTTATAACCACTTCATGATCTAAATAACATTCTTTGATTTAGATGTGGTAGGACAGTAATTACAAATCATGTTGTTTTATCAAAAAAAAACAAATTCAAAGATTAATTTATGTAACAGATATTTAAGCATCCTGCTTTTACTAACTTTTTGGGGGTTATGTAATGTTTCCCTGAATTTCATGTATCATTCTTAAATCAATTAGATAAATATTATGGCCTGATTTCATGAGCACCATTTAAAGTATAAACTTAAACAATGGTCTCAACAATAACCATTTTCTATGGGAAACTAAAAATTGACATACAATAAGTACCCCCAAAATAATATCCATATATTTGTTTTTGTTTTATGTGTTTTGTTTGAAAAAAAAGCTAGGGAAGGCAAAACACATTCTTTGTTAAATTTCCCCGTTTTGGTTTGCCCATATTAAAACCAGTGGTTTGAACCATGATTTGGGTCGGAAATGCCTGGTTGAATTAGGGCCTGAAGGATTGGAAAATTAACAATTCTTACACACAATAAGAAATATTCTTAGATGGCTACTTTAAAAATTGGTAATAATTTGTACCCCAACCCAAAGAAAAATATTATTCTCTCCTTTGTTCAATATTTCTTTATTCTAATTTTGCAGCATTATGTGGCTTGCATTGAGAGAGTTCTGGGTGAATGCGCCACTGATCAAAATGTTACACTTACAACAAAGGCTTTTCCAAAAATCCAATTTCTTGGCCACATGTGTTCCTTATCAAGAGTCCCCATCAAGAAGTGCCAACTTTTGTTGTAAACCAATATTCCATACTTCACCCTCGGGGCAATTTCAGCAAGTGTATGGCTGGACTGTGGAGTCTTGGACGTGCGTGGAGCAATTTCATGGGTCTGTCTGTGTGTCCTTCCCAATAATTCTTGGCTTGCTACGTGATCTTTTCACCTCCTTGAGAATTCAGGGGAAAGAGCTAAATTTAGGATTTTTGACTGATCAACAATACCATCTGGGACTGGGTAGAAACTACAAAGATGATTATTGAACCAAAGCGTCTGTTGTGTTATACTGTGACTCACTTTTTGTCTTATGGTCTTTATAAATATATTTTCATCCTTCATATATATTTACTTGATCCCCTGTGACCCATTAATAGGGTTCTCTTCTCCTCTCTTTTCTTTCTTTTTCTTTCTTTCCTTTCTCTTTCTTTCATTATCTTTTCTTTCTTTCATTTTTCCCCCATTATATTCCTCGCTGTCTTCCTTTACCTTTGTTCTTTTTCTCTTTCCTTTACTTTTCTTTCTGTCTCTCTGTATGTAATATATCCTAAGTTGTATTTTAATTTTAGCTTGGGTTTGTCTGATCTTGCAATCCTAAAGGCCAATATGAATGTAGGCTGACATACTCAGCACTATTTTTTTTTACAAGGATACCAAGAACAAAGGTTTAATCCCCCACAATTAAATTTCTTGATGGAATATTCCATGGCGAAGGGGTCACGTACTTGCCCTTAGATCTTAGTTGAGCTATATATGTCATCAGTGGTAAGGACATACAGTAAATCCCTTACAAAAATGTAGACTTCTTTAGCAAGCAATAATTTATAATTGAATGAGAACTGTATTTTGTATGCTATGACAATTATATGAAGTGTAGGAATAACTGTTTTAGGCCTCTAATTATGTTAATGATTGCATTGAATTTCATTGTAACATTTCAAATATATATTGAAAAAATGGTCTATTTTAAAGAATTAAAAAAGTTCAAGAACATTTGTCATGCCCCTTTCCCACAATTTCAGATGCTGCTATAAATGTAATTTTATGGTAATTTGATGCACTTTAGGCCCGTGGAAAATCAGCAAGAATTTAGGAAACGTTACATTTACCATATGTCACAAGAGTAAATATGAGATTCCACCGAGAAAATTCTGTAGAAGCCTGCTTCTGTAGACTAATTACAACCCCTAGGAGTAGCAGTAGTAGTAGCCTTGGGAGAGGGAAAAAAATTCCACCTGTGTTTAACCAGCTCACTATGCAACAACACACGTAACTAACCGACGCTCTCTCCATCGAGTACCTGTCCATATCAATGCACTACGCATACACACAAACATCTCCATTCATTCATTCATCTGCCACACATTAAACCAGAGAGTGACACTCACTGCGCACACGCTTCCCCCTCTTCTCCATCTCCCATCTACCTTCGATTACCCATTTACGCTACTCTTCTCTGCAGAGGATTTCTACCATGCGGTGATGTTTTGCTCCTGGTTTTACTACTATGGCCGGCTGTTTGCCTCGATCGCAGCCAAGGGATGCATATTTGTAAATTATGGAAGATATGTTGGGACTGTATCTCAGTGCACTCAGTATTGAGTAGCTTGACACTGTTTTGTTCTTGTTGAGGCATCCTAATGCACTTTCGGATCGTGTATCTTCGCATGGAATAATTAAAAGCTACTAATTGAGTTGAGACGTCTCCTTGAAGAGCGCTTCCTTGGATCGATCATTGTTAAGTGCTTCATTCATCCAAGCTTTGAGAGTTGATTATAAGTGTGGTGTGGGACTGCTATGAAAACATGGCTAACCCGGCAACATACCGGGCCCGCAGTCGAAGCTCTTCACCTCCGATCACCAAGAGGCATACCTATACCACCATGAGGATAGGTTCCCTGTGCTGTGGGGGACGCCCCCCAAGGAGATACCCTCCATTTGAGACAAGGCCGACTGTTAGTATGGAAGAACTCGAGATGCAGCTAGCAAATATGGAGGTAGCAGACTCACTGATGGATTTTGTGTCTTAAATGTGTATGATCGTTAGTAATTATGATATGGTGTAATGGATTACAGTTTATGTGATACTAGTTGTGGACTCTTTATGATTATACCTGTACAAAGAAGTATATAAGGGAGAGATAGAGGTATAGAATAAGAGAGGGAGAAAGAGAAACAGACAGAAAAGAAAGATAGGGAGAGGGGGCAGAAGGAGTGTATATAGAGAGAGAGAGAGAAAGAGAGAGAGAGAGAGAGAGGAGGAGATGACAATTTAGAGAGATTGCTTACAGAATAAAAGTAACAGTTCATTATCATTGAATTATTTAAAAGCAGAATTGAGGGGTAGAATCAAGGAAGACAGTTTCGCATCATTTTGCACAACGAGACAAGCATCAGATGTAATATAAACCACATATCTAACTCCCAAAGTGCATTGGGTACTTAAGGCTTCATACTTCACTCTGTTTAACATTTAAAGACAGCCGTATAGAACTCCCATTGTGAGGTATAAATCAGAGGAAATGAGGTGGTGTGCGGTGCATAAGAATCAGTAATTTGCTCTCTGTTATACTGGACGTAACTTGATCTGGCTTGAGACACCAGAATTCATTAAGCATGCCACATCTTGGGTTCTGTTGGTGGCCCAAGACTCTCATCTTTTCACACCAGACCCCGGATCGATAAACCCATTGACCCTAATCTCAGAGGAGAAACCACTGCCTAGCTGCTTAAAGGTAGAATAGAATCCTATTTTGATGTGAATTCAGTCGATTATGATGGTTAGAGGCACAGTTTTACAAAATTGGGTTTCTTTGCAATGGGACAGTAAAACTCACAGGATGAATTACTTTGCTTTGTTATGGAGAGTAACCCATATTGATGATGATAAATATTGCTTTAAAAGGTGAACATTTCAATATATAGAAGTTGAAAACCACAATTTGAATAATCATTTAAACATTATTTTGGACATTATATGTTCTGACTTTCATACACACATGACACAAATAGACTCTATTAAAATGATCTCTATTTGATACGATAACCTAAAATAGACCAGAAATAGAATCATCTGAAACAGTACTATCTTTGTGATTTTATAGAGCCAGTGGTATGATTTCGTTCATTAATTTGATGCCCCTGTAAGTGGAGAGCTGTGAGAGATTGTTTGAGAGAGAAAGAGAAAAGCAAACAAGAAAAATGGTGTCTGGTTGCAGATGCCTGTGTTTCGTCAACCGTGTGAAATATGAAATTTGGTAGCATTGTGAACTTGTGAAGTCCATTGTCCATATGGACAATGTAAGGTTACGTATTGTGCACCAGATATTTTTTTCTCCCTTTCTATCTTGTTTTTTTAGGGTACCAGATGTTGAAAGTTATTCATAACAGTGAATGGAAGTTAGCAAATAGATATTTATTTATATGTAAATCAGTTAAAGACTTGCAATGCTGTATGTGTGTCAGTTTGCTTTTAATAGAAACAATGTATTTTACCAGATGGTCTTAATTCAAGGAATTATCATACAAAACTTTATTATGACATTGTTCTTTTTTAAAGGTATTTTAAAGTTCATGTCATCTTGTGTGTGTCCTGTCCACTAATATTTTATAAATATATATTCCTCTTACTTTTTCTATCCTGCAATGTTTGCTTTCATCAAGTTATGCTGTTTTTCCCTAAACTGAAGCTCATTTCATAATAAAATTATCTATTATTGTACACATTTTTATTTCACTCTCTGCAGAACCCTCCACCGCCTCCGATAGACTTCAACCTGTATGCTACCAAGAAGACTATAGCTGAGGGCTTCCTGGTGGTGGCCCTCCTGGCAGCCAACGCCGCTCAACTCAAGACCATCATCACAGCGGGCAAGGAGAATCAATTCCATGGCTTTGTGACCGCCCTGGTCATCCTCTCCATCGTGCTCCTCATCATCGTCATCGTCTTCCTGCTCCTACTGGGCCGCGACAACCTCAACGATGTGTACAAACAGCGCAAGTTGGACTGGATCAACAACTTTGCGACGGCGCTTGTCTTCTGCATTGTATTCATGAACATCTTTGTATGTGCGTTTGGTATAGAGCACACGCCGCCGTCATAGTGCTGGCTGCATGTGCCCTTGTGCTTGTACAGAGTGGGTCATTTAGCATTTTTCTAGTATTTAAACAAAATATAGACATTGTATTTTTATGAAGAATAATAAGATTGCATTCAATTTTGCAATAGAAAAATCTGCCCTTGATAATCATTATTATACAATGGCCATTGAAAGCAAGAAATTGTTGTACATTGTAAATGTCGACAAGAAATGAGAAAACCACTTAGTGTTTTTGTATAATGTAAATGAGTTCTGAACACTATTATAAAATGTCAATTCAATTTGTTTACACTTTTTCAATTTTAGAAGGAATAACATAGCATACTGCATGTATTCAAACATTGTCATTGAGATTATGTACACTACATCAAGTTACACTGGGTTCTTGTTTACAGGCAAAGCAAGCTTCCTTATAATATTCTGCATGCATTCATTAATAATGCATAGCATACAAAATGGTTTCCCCGAAGGCTCGAGTCTGGAGCTCGTCTATCGTGCCCTAGATGAAATAAGATAAAAGGTGATGTGGAGAAGGAGAAAGCATACTGCAGAGAAGCTGACTTTGCAGGTCCGCTGATGTATCAAGGTTTTGTTGTGCATTAATTCTTGCCTTTCATGAAAAACAGAGTGAAAGTCACTTCATCCCTAAGCCATTTGGAGCCGCGATTATTTCCATTTGGGATGGACGGTGAAACTGTACTGCTGGGTTCCGCAGTTATCTTGTATTTGATCAAACTGAATGGAAATGCACAATGTTATCATTGAACCGTAAGGGATATCAAAAAGATTTTGCATCCTACACAAATATGCTTCTTTAACATTAAGAGAAGCAGGAATATGAGAATCTCTAAAGTTCATAGATGTTGGTTTGTTGCTAAGCAAATACAGGGGACTGAATTAAGCTGAAGAAGAGCCAAAGCACTTGCCTAGATCTTGCCTAAAATGGCAATATTATTCTTAGATATTGTATACAATTCTTTTCTGACAAGAGACAAACCAAATTGAACTCTTAAACTTTTTCCTCATATTTACAAGAATATTGCAGGATTTTAGAGTTATATGAGGTTGTCATATTGATATCCATTGGCGTACCCATGTTGAAAGAAAAGATAAAGAGGTTTGTGATTGCTTCCCATGGCTTCATGAACTCTAATAACCTTTGAAGAACATTCTTGATATATTTGAAAGTCTATCTGAAAGGACAAGTATCAAATGTCGCTTGCCACATTTAGCTAGTTATTTGTGCACACCACATGCTGAATTACATTTCATACCCAGTTCTACTTCCATACGCAATGACTCTATGCCACGTTTGTGTCTACATTATATGTGACTGATATATATGAAAACCATGCATTTTGCACTGGCTAGCTAGGTAACAGAATAACAGTAACACTAAATGCTGCATATTCATTTGTGGCCTTGTTTAAGGATCTGGAAGCCCCTAGGATAAGGCATGAATATGTATGAAGCAAACGACCATGAGTATGATTGTCTGACCATCAAATCTCTGTTGAGTCATTTAGTAATACAAATGATGGACTTGTTTTCAGTGTTTCTTCTCAAATGAGGCACAGTCGGAAGTACTTTTTCATCCAGTGCTGTTCACCTTTCAAAATATAGTTGAAAGCAGTACTGCAAAGTGCGAGGAATTGGACACATACAAAGAATTATCATATTTATTGTTTTTCATGAAAAAGATGATTTGAATATTTTGTACTAAAGTGATGTATTCATTGATTGTTCCTGTTGAGCATTGCTCTGTGTACTGATTAGTATGGGGATGTGTTTATTTCTTCATCATTCAATGTACAGGTGTATATAAACTCATTCTGTCAACTGTAGCATTACATGTTTAATTGAGTTGCTTTCAGGGTAAGATGTTAACATAGTATGTGTTACCTATTCTCCTGTCTCGCCACCATACGATAACATATGTTTTGCTGCTATCCCTTTCTGCTTTTAATATGCCAAACAGCTTTCCAGCATGGCATGACAGTATAGTGAATCTTTGGGGGATATATGGAGAATCATGGTTTGGTTGATTGATACATACATGATATGGTTATGATATGTGGAACGTGGTTTTTTGATATAAAACATGAACTGTATGTGACCGTGAGGTTGCTTGTTTATGTATTTTCTTTGACAATTACGGATGACAAGAAGAATACTATGAACTTAGTAACTGAATAGCAGTTTTGGAGCGTGAACCTTATTTTACTGCATTAATTATATGTCTATCGTAATGACATTCATTCATTCATGCATCTAAAGGTGATATCACAGATTTAGGATAAAAATAAAAATGGCCACTTTATGTAAAGATCAAATTTCAATACATGGGTATTCTTATCAAAACTTAAACCTGTATTGTATTGCACCTCCTGTTTTCTTAATGAATATTCTCTGTAAATTCATTCTGATTATGCAGCAATGGCTTTTAATGCACAAAATAATTTAACGTTTTGCAACCTTCTTATCCGAAGAAAAGTTGTCATGTGATTTCACACTTAACCATCTAACGATACCATGTAGTTCAATGTTAAACTCAGTCCTTGAGATGTGTACAGTTTCTTTAAATAGAAAAATCATCAATCACGATTTACATTTTCTCTCCAATATCACGTACATGTTGCTGGTTTTGGAGCTGACTCAATTTATTCCGAGTGGCGTTATCAACTTGAACTGTCGTTTGAACTAACAGTGATGATAAAGGATATCATATCACCTGTAATGTACTGTATTTGGTTGCCTACAAAAGGTCACAGATCTTTTTGAGCTTCAGACTAACTTCTCTCTTTATTAAATTAGCAACATCAAAGAATTGCCGCTCTTCCTTATAGCAAAATAATCACCTGTTTTGCGGAGGTCAAATACTTGCAAAGCATATGACTTGTTGTTTATGAAATATCAATTAATACACCACTCTGAGCCATGGTTTCTATTTCTTTTATACCTCCACAGGGATAAGTTAATTGATTATTGTCAGTATTTGGCAGGCAGTTCGAAATCAGTTTAATTTTTAATTTTGGTTTTTACAGTTTACATCCTATATTTTCTATGGGTGTGCATACATAAATACATAATATCTGAAAAGGGTATGTGTGTGTATTCTTGGCATGCACAAGTACAGTCACTTTTGAAAATTTCTTGAGAATATTAAATTAATTTTGTTCTCCAGTAAATTCAATCTAGAATTATTGTTCATGCAGTGGAAAATAAATACAATGAGGGAAAGCTCTATTTCACATGCATCCTTAATGTACACCTGCATTGAGGTTTGATCAAGATTATACATGACACCATCTTGTATAATGCTAACTGAATAGAGAGTTCTGATTCAAATTGTACATGCAGTTCCATAATATGTTTGCCTCAAGATTCATCCCATGTTAGACGATGAGTTAAAGTACTTTAAGAACCTGTACAGTGAAGTTTGCCAGTACTCTGAAAAGTGTCCATGCTTGAGTATAAGTTCATGAATGCAGTACTGTGCTATTTATTACCATCTAGGTAATTATAGTGCTTACCATATGGTATTCCAAAGTAGGGGCATGTATGTGTAACGATAATTTCTTGAATCAGATTCGTGAATTAGATTCCAAAATTCAAATTGTCACATTTTGTTTTAGGACACTCTGTATATACATTACCCGTACGTTATTTCCCCTGTTTACTATACTAGGTCTGTAATTGCACAATTTTCTGCCAATTTTTTTTCTAGAATCTTGCATGAAGGGAACAGGAATATTATGTGATAGATGGGACAATCTTTCAGTAGCAAGATATGATTTACCAAGGAAGGAGGGAGGATGCCAATTCTATTCATTGCCAATCTGGAGTTTAATGAATAGGAGAATCTAATTTTGCTGTCCCGAAGGATAGGCGTATATAGCGAGTAGGAAGAATGATCAGAAATATAACTAGGAACAGGATGATTTATTGGATGTTTTTGGAGGAAGATGAGCTCGTTCAGGTCACCTCTTCTGCAAGACAGCTGTATAGTACACTGTACTTACTAACATATTTGCATTGGTGAGCTGTTTCGTGCACTGGACATACTGTGAGGTCAGAGAAAATACAAATTTTCTATAGGGAGAGAGAGAAGGAAAGAAAAGACGGAAAACAGAGAGAGAGAGACTGAGAAGAATAGGAAGAAGAATTGCCCATCTATCTGAGCCTGGGATAAAAAGAATCGGGTCTATTTCCCTAGACAGTGTAAAGCGAGATGCAAAATGTACTATCATCTGACTTAGATGGTAGAGGACAATCATATATCCCTGGGCACTGTAAATGAAACTGTATTATGATGATAATCACAAACCAGGTACAGATGAATTTATCACAAATGTCATTATTCTATATTCATTGAAAACATGAACAAAGTGGTATGTATTGCTGTTGAAACTGCTCTGATGTGCTTCACTGGAAAATGTCATTTACCATAACCTACAGCAGATTTCCTCTTCTTAGAGGTAAAAATGTGATCCTTTGAATGAATTTATGAGATATATTTATTAATATATTTAATCTCCAACAGTCCTTGATTGTTTATTTATGAAAATCCATGGAATCTTTTCTTTATGCCACAACGCGTCCCACCCTGTGCATAATTGAAAACCCAAGGCTATTAGTATGTTTTCATTCTTCTCTGCTCACTTTTA
The DNA here is from genome assembly GCA_035222895.1 of Strongylocentrotus droebachiensis. Taxonomy (NCBI): domain Eukaryota; kingdom Metazoa; phylum Echinodermata; class Echinoidea; order Camarodonta; family Strongylocentrotidae; genus Strongylocentrotus; species Strongylocentrotus droebachiensis. The sequence goes on from JAVYIG010006929.1 coordinate 41,912, forward strand.
TGCACAACTGTGCATATCAACTCTTACTAGGTATGTCATCATCAGCTCGAGATTGCCAAATAGCCCACGAATTTCTGATTTGGGAAAAAGGCCCGAAGTTACAAATTGCATCGATCTTCATCAGCTCGAGACTCAAGCTTGAGAAATAAGCTCGAGATATTTTGCTCAGCGTTCGCGAATAGTGCAAGTCTTCGGGCTGGTGAAGACGCACCGGACAAATAGCAGGATATTTTGAAAACTTGCTCAAGATATCTTGGGATGATTATATCGACCAAATATCCCGCTAATTGCAACTGCGGGCTAATGAAGACGCAAATTAGCTGGATAATTTTTGATCGGGATAGTTAAAATAGCGGGTTATTTTGAGCTGATGAAGACAGGCCTACTGTCTCGGCTTATTTTCTCATGCCCTGGCCGGCCATCCCACGCCCAATATCTGGGGCATTTCACGCATTATGGTCATTACTTTTCGGTGGGAGATTGAGTGTTATTCAAGGTTGGTGATAGAGATGATAACGCACAAGAGCATGTATGGCCCAATGATCTGCCCTCCCCATGGACGTTTATAAGAGGTGGGAAATATTGGAAATTGATTTGGGAATATGGAATGAATGATTAATATCATTGCACTATGTCACTCCTTCTCTTAGCACCTATCGGATATGTGTTTGAGCGTAAGATTTTCTTGATGAGTTTGGACTGACACGTAAGATGTCTAATTTACAGCTAGGAGTTGTTCAATGTGCATCATCTGATATTTGTGATTTTTGTTGAAATAATCAACCACCAATAAACAATTGAGGATTATTTTCCAATGGTTTTGACAGTCGGTACCAGATTTTAATCTTTGTTTTCTATCGCATGTCATTTCAAATTTTTTTCTCATCCATCTGCGATGTGAAAAAAGTATCCCATTTTCTCAAACCCCCAAGACCATAGAAACGGCATGAATAAACATACATGTAGTTCATGTATATTTTTGTAGTCAGTCAGGTAAATACATCTTTCTCAAAGGAATGCCAAGAACCCAAGTCAATGCCAAGATTTACAAGTAAAAAGTGTGACTGGAAACTGCTTCTATCTGACCCCATTCATCTTGTGTTACTAAAAGCAAATAGACAAAAGGTGAGATCTGAGAAGAGGTTGCATTCATCATGGAAAACCCCCTAGTTTTCCTGAGACATTGCTATGCCTACATCTAGGTGTACCTTGATGTATTACCTCACTGTGTGTCACTGACATCTGCAGTAGTTTGAGAGTAGGAGTGAGAAATTGCATCCATTATCCAGACACCCTCATGAAAGTGGTAAAATTGTGATTGACTCGAGTTTGATTTGGAGACGGCCAATTTTTCTGAGTGAAAATAGAAAGCTTTTTCATCCTTTCTCTTTCTTAAATATGTTAAGTAGTGCCATTATCCATGTGGTTTGATTATTCATCAAAGTATTTCAATGATCACGGGAATTCAAATCTTTCATTGACCAGGCATGCTTACTTGTGAAGTTGCTCTCAAAGCCCCTTTATCATTATGAACAAAATTATTTTAGGAATTCTTGAGATTAAGAAAAAACGTTTTTGACATATAAGGAATGTCAAAATTGTAAGAAGTTTTCTTCCTAATATCCATATTTGGCATCATCCAACATTATTAACATTTTTCAGCAACAGGACAGAAAATCCTTTCCACACTTTGCAGAAATAGCATGAATTCATCATACCATGTTGAGGTGCAACATAATGACTCTCATGTGTCCATCCTACTCCCATGAGAGATCCCATTTCTAGGGCCTGAATCACTCAACTAAAAAAGCCGCATCCAGATATAGAGGGCAGACTGATTTATTGTAGGATTCATCTGCGGCGTCATTCCTCACATAATTCTCCTTGTTGGTTTACATCTATCACAATTCTTGATCCAAGGGGGGAGGATCGGCGGTGACAAGCAATGTATTTCAGGAATCCTATCCCATTTCCTCCATGCAATCTTAAATTGCTCTTATTGCTTAAAGGGAATGATCAAGTTCATTTTCATCTTGAAAACCATAATTCAGCCATAGATGTGCTATCAGGGGATTTTTGTTCTTGAAATTAGAGTGATGGAGGGAAATTGTAATGGCCTTTAACCTTACTTGTTTGTGTTAAGAATCAATCCTCTAATGACAACTGCTCTTTTTTGGTCCTAATGTTGTACATGTGAGCCTGTTCTTAAGTTTGAGGAAATCACATAATTTTCCAAACTTGCATTGAATTATAACAAAATCTGGAAACATTATGAGAGCATATTTATTTAAAAAAATGCTGTGATAAAACAAAAGTATTGTTGTGAGATAGGATGGAAAATTTAAGAAATCTAGGAATGTCATGATATTTATTTGTTGATGAGGAAATTTCTAAATAATAAGTATGAGTAAGAATGAATGATAAACCTTGCATCTTTCATTCATGATCTTTCGCTTTTTATATTCATGACTCATTTTGAGTAAGCATTTCTCTGAACAATTCAGCAAAGAAATTGATTTGGTCCTATTCCATTTGCCAAAATGTATGTTGAGGTTCTTCAATTAAGTTGTCATACTCTTTTCCCCCATCCAATCTTTTAACCCAGAAGGTTCAGTTTTCATTTGATACATATTTCCTATGTGAATGTTCCCGGAGCATCGATCGTGGGTGCTAGGTCTTTAAAGGGTTAAGGAATGGAGGGGAGGGGGTGGTATGTTGTCTATATGGGGCATGCACCTGTTCTGCACATGACAACATCAATGTTTTGACCAACTAGTCACCCGGCAACTAAATTTAATATCACCATCTTGAAATGCCTCCTGTACATGTTCTTAGTTTCGATTGTCGGTCTCTTATTCCCTTGCCCGCGGTCCATCTTGTGATTTGATCTGAACGACACGAATTGAACTCTGATGACATCGTTTGAAACCTTCCTGTGTTTTTATTTTAAGAGTGAGAAGAATGTTAGGTGTGCCAAACGAGCATCATCTCTCGTTTCACAATAAAACTTAATTAATTACTAATTGCTTTACAGTAATCTAATAACGATGTGTCTTTCGTGTTCTTTTCTGTTGAGAGCCAGAAGGGTGTTAACTCTTTTAAAAACGTATTGTTGATGATTTCAAGTATTTCTTCGATCATAATTTCTTTGTTGAGAAAGGATAAGCTGCACTGCTTTCCAAGTTGGACAAATTGACCTTTTATTCATTTAAGCAAATCACTGGGAATTAACTTCATGAATATTCCATCTTGTGCATCTTTCTGTGAGTCAAGCTTTAATTTCTCACTCATTCTGGCATGTAATAACCCAAGGTTGCTACAATCTTCATCCTGTATCTATAGGCATGCATGTGCACTCTACTATAAACCGATTGTCCAATTATGAGAAGATTTATGAGGAGCAAGAAAGCGTGGTATTGGACTATATGGTGGTGTATGTGTAAAACGCATCATTCATCATTGATGATAATGTAAGAGAGTGTCTTACCCCATTGCCTACTTGAACCAAATCTTCCCTGTAATATGCCAACGGGAATAAGAGAAGTCAATAGTCAATGGGTTTAAATGTGTATACCCTTTGGCGTTTTGGCTGTCGAGGAGTAACTAACAGCTCAGATGCTAAAAGGTCAGAAGATACTTTTCTTGTATTAATAATTTCTTGTTGACTACCAGGCTTACTGAATTTTCATTCCCTAATACTTCAACATCTTGTACTATTGATAATCATATTTGTAGCAGAAATCAAAGTCTTTGCTCTGTCAGGGAGTTTAAAATCCTGGTTGCATATAGCAAATCATACAAATCTTGGTATCACATGCTCTTCTCACAAGATGGCCTACATGGTGTTGAGCAAAATTGTCAACTCCTGTTGCATGCTTGTAATTCACAGGTCACAGGTTTCATTCTACTTGACCTCGGGTGAATATCTTAAGATTTCTTGGAGTGTAAAGAGAAAAGCCAGCTGCATCAAAGTGAGTCATTCTGAGTTTCATCAGAACGTGTTGGTCATAGCATGGACCTACTACATGGAGAGGGAGAGTCTTATAATTTGGCGTTTAAAAAAAAAAGTTTGAGGTATATGGCATCCTTGCATCCTCCAGAGAATATTGTATAGCACTGTGAAAGAAATTACTTTCAGGATTTATGGAGGATATGCAAGATATATTCACCTATCTTACTCTGAGTCAATCCAATTATGAATCCTGAATAGATTTGTGAGACAGCACAAAGTCATATGTATATATATATATATATATGCTTGTCTGTAATTATATGTAATTAATGCATTTCAAGATAGGTCATGTGCTTAGAAGGTCCCTAAATACTTTGAGGTTCAAAGTCATATTAATCTTGGATACTATGCATCGGTGGCATTGTATAAAGTTCTCATCTCATTCTTTTCTAAGATTCTAAAAAGCAATTTATTAGCACTATACTGAGCACATATAAATTCCTTATTTGTATTAATCATTACATTTTCAGGTTATACAAAGTTGACTTCATTTTAATGTTCTTCATATGAAAGGGCATTATTTTCATTATGTGTTGTAGAATGCAACACTATTTTCCAAACTTTTTATGTGCTAAGACGTGGCTAACAGGAGGTCAAGAGAATCTGAGGAGAATCAAATCCTCTGTGTAGTCCTAGCTTCTTAAGAAACTCAGTTCAGCGGAGCAATGCAAAATCTAGGATTACATTGAAACGTGATGGAACCTCCAAAACCAGGGGGTAACAGGGGGGAGTGTGTCGGACAAAGAAGTCTTGTGGATTTGGAAGTGACCTACATGCAAGAGTCAAAACATAGCCCAAAGCTCAGCCAAAATGAAGAAAAAGCTGGAATCATACAATACGTCCTGCAAGCAATTCTGTACTCCCATTGGCTTCATTCATTTTCTTGAATTGCTGCTTGTAATCAAAGCCAAACATGTTGTAATTGTAAGGGATTTCTTTTTATTTTCCTGCTGCCAAGAAAACTAACCCGTACAGAGTTTATTGACACCAGAGTTCATGTACTTCTAGCGTACCTTTATGGCCTAGCTTTGTTCTCCCAATCATATTTCTCTCCTTTTTCCCCTCCAAGGTAAAAGTCAATTATATACAGTGTGTCAGTAGAAACAAATTGAGAAAAAGATATTAGGAATTTATAGAGTAATTTGGTACTTAATGCATCAAAATTAGTTAAAAATAATCAGCAAAGTTTATTGCCTTGGAATCATATGTATGATTAATGTTTTCTGTTGCTATTTTGGGGGGTGAAAGTAAACATAAATGCTATTCAGATAGTATATATTTTTTGTCTAAAAGTGAAGGCGATTATTATAGACCTCTCTTTGATATTTATTGTTAATACCTGTAGTACAAAAAGAGTAGTGGTATGTATAACCGCTGATACTTAAAATGACCTACCTCAAATTATCAAGATAAGTATGAAAGATATTGTAAGAACAGTTCCATTGCATCAATTGTATAACAATTGATGATATCCTAACATTGTTTTATGGTTATTGTTATATGGTTATCCTGGCCTTCTGTGAACATTCTTGTATTACTTTGGCTAGGCATTGCCATGACTTGAATTCTATAGCTGCCTGTCATGCTTTTCTTTTTAATAAAGACAATATGAATGATGGGAATCACCTATCTGCAATTTGGTTTACAGCTGTATTTTCTCCTCTGAATTGAACTAGAATTGGATACGAAGTTATGTGTATACATATGAGGGCAGTACATGACCCCAAACCAGGTGCTACAAATAAAAGGGGCCAAAATAAGCTAGAGTGAATACTAACTCGTATTGTTGCAGTATTTAGATTAGAGATATCACGATCCATACCAGTATAGAAAGTAGAAATCAGGAGTTTGTTATGTTGTTACAGTATTAAAGTAGTTACGTATCTAAGCTGAAATGGAGCAGTGCAATATCCCTTCAAGAACTTAACTATTTATGATTGCATGTAAATAGGCTATGATTTTGACTTGCTGAAAGCCACAGGGGCACCACATGGGCACCACATGGGCACTTTCAAAGTGCCCCTATACCTCTCAGAGTTTTAAGCAACAAAATGTTTTTTTTTTTCATTGTTTGTGTTTGCTACGTGTAGGAAAAAATCCCAACCAGTATTGTAAGGTGAAATTTCACATAAACTGAGTGTTGTGATGATGTTATCTGTAAATATGTTTGTATTTCATGTTATACATGAAAGCCCTTGTCAACTCACACGATTTTGTTGCCAGTCATGTATTAATGTATTTTAGAATTTATCAGAGATTCTATTTCATTGGTATGTTGCCAGTTCTAAAAGTGTTTAAGAACAATGAATTGTATTCTATGTTAATATCAGTGATCTTTCCGACATTTAAATCAAATTCAAGCTTGTATTGAATGAATTTCATTTGATTGAATTCGCCCTTTTTATATTTATGTAAGTAATGTTATTGTAAATGATGGAAATTCTTTAGCACTTTTTTTAACCAAACATTTTGGTTCAAGATAACTATTTCATATTTATTAAAAAAATGTTTTTAAAAGTGACTTCAACAGTTGCAGTTTTGTTAACATGCGATAAGATCGCAGTAAATTATAAGTCTGTTGATATCGTGAGAATGACTTAACTCCAGTGATCATATTATCCTTTTATTATCAATCAACAAGCTATTCAGTGTGAATAGTCAAACTTTAGAAAAAGTTGGGTTAATTGAGTTGGAATCTTGAACTTAAAGTGACAGATCCCCGTACATATCAGGCAAACCATTTGATCCTTTCAGTGTATCGTATCAATGTATCTTACAGACTTTCAGAACACTGCCTTTCTCATATTTGTATAAGAAAAATACATCTATGTTAGCTCTGTTCATATTGTGAGATTCTGTTAAGTAGTACTTATATCGTATACATTTTTATAGTATTCTTTGAATTTACTTTATATCATGTTATGCATGTAGTGGAGTGTGTATAGATATGGGATTTGTCAATGAATGAATTACTGTGTATATATATTCATAAAAGTGGTGATTTCATTTTCATGGTAGATATTGAATAATGTGGATGAAAATCTTAGCATTTTTTATACATGTGTCTGAAGAGAATTATAGTTTTGATCATAATTGTGGTATTTTTAATGACAAGGGGAAAATCAAAGGATGGTAGTTGATGTAATGATGTGTTTTGATGGAAACTTTGATTGTTACGCTAGCTTGTTAGCTAGTTATCATTTCTTCAAAGTAGATGATCATCGTGTATGTACCATTGTTTATAAGTTATTGTAAGATTTTTGTTGTGAACTTTTGTGATCTAGAAAATAAAACAAAACAAGTTTTTGTATAAAAAACAGAAATGTCAATTTTGTTTGTAAAGGATTCTTTGTCGTACAACATATGCCTTGGTGGCAACTGCTTTCCGCCCAATATGCTACTTTAACTAAATTCTTTGTTTCACCCCAGGACTAAACACTATACCTAACCCTAACCCTAAGAGTAACCTAAATCCCAATTCCGACCCTTACCCCAATCCTGTATCTTTGACAAAAATAAAGTTTAGAGAAATCGTTGCCAGAGCATGTCCAAGCATGAGATTCATGCTGTTGGTGTGATAAATATACACTGTAAATAAGAGTCTTTCATTTAGAAAAGGGAAGTCTTAACCTCCCTACTGTTTATTTCTCTTATCAAACTCTATCAGTCTTTGTATATATGTCTCGCTGTCCCTCTCTTTCTGTTATATACAATGTAATTTTCATAATAATATCGATAATGTTCTTTCGGTAACTGTGTTAATTTATTATGGGCGTTCCCAACTCAAGCTACGCTTTCCGGGTTTTCGCCTCCTTCCGTATCTGAATTATTTACTGTATACTCTATGTTGAAATAATTGTTACATATATCATGTATATATACATTGTGTTTTATATTGTGCTGTTGAGAAGGAAATAAATGTTAATAAATACAATACAATACAATCTCTTTTCTTCTCCCTCCTGTCTCTATCTCTCACTACCACGCTCTCTCTCTCTCTCCCTCCCGTCTGTCTTTGTATATCTGTCTTGCTGTCCTCTCTTATCTCTCCCTCCTGTCTGTCTATATCTCTGTCTTCCCTCTCTCTCGCTCTGCCTTTCTCTCTTTCTCCCTCCCTCCCCTCCCCCCTCTCTCTCTCTCTCTCTCTCTCTCACTCTATCTCTCTCTCTATTTACCTCTCTCATTAAAATGAAATAACACAAGCAGAAAACAGACATAAAACATTTATGAATTTCTATATTCTCTTTATTTACTTTTTCATTCACTTTTGGACTAAACCATCAAATAATATAGTATTTACAAAAATAACCCACAACATAAGTTCTATAAACATGACTTTTACATTTCAGCACCAATATGAAATAATGCATACAAAGTAACATAGTGCATACCTGATTATTAATTCATACAAAATGTTTCATTTACATGATACAGTTCAAAAGATACAAAAGAAAACATAAACTGTGTACAGAGCAAAGAAACAAGTTCATAAATATGAAAATACAATCACATCATTTAACATGTCTTCATTTCTGAGAATACTTATTCATTCTTTACATTACAAGTGATCAATGAGTTGTTACTAGAAGATAATTTTTTTCTTCTCCATTTCATTATTACAAAGATTCAGAGCAGATAAGAACTCCTACAAATGTATCAATGCCAGTATTCCCCAAGTTAATCTTTATACCGGTATTCAATATTTTGTAATCACAAATGTATTTCAATGCTTCTTCACAAACATATTACCAAATACCAGTAACAATAAATGAGGCCATGGTACATTATATGGTGTTATTTCATAAATATTTCTGCCCTCAACATGAGTTTTATGCCAAGCCTCAACTTTTATAATTGCTCATGATTAAAAACGTGATGCTTTAATTTGGTATCAACTCCTTAATAGAGAAATGTTCATGGGGTATTTCAATGATTCAGAGATTACTCTTGATTCTACAAATCAGGCTTGTGGGACATTGCATAATTTTCAAAAATATCTTATCACTATAATTTTCAGAGCATGATATCAATATTCAGACAAAACTGCTTGAATCATATATCATCAAAGAGAACTTGATAAGTGTACATCTCGAATAATTTCAATTCAAATTTTCACAAAATATTAAAAAATACATCATGATATATTATTTTGGATATATAACATAAACATAGTTGAATGCCATAACAGAACTATGTGAAGTGCAAAAAAAATCATCAAAAAAAAATCAAATAAATGATGTGGGTTACAATAACAACATCGGTTTACATTTACACGAAATCCTTTTAAAGGGAATGTGAAATGCATATGGAAAACAAATGGTTGGTATAATCCAACAGTAGATTCCATGAATCTTTCATCATTTCACATATCAATAGATGATGTGATATTGTATGTCAATTAGCAATTCCTAGCTCAATCGGGTGATAAAGAAAGATGAATAATGGAAGAAAAAAAGTACACCAGATATCTCAGCCTCTACATGTATCATATTCAAAATCAATTAACCTTTGACACAAATGCTCATATGATACTATAACAGAATTAGTAAAGCAATCTATATGTATGAACAATATATTAAGTTTATTAAATACCTGTTAAATGTGCTTTCATAATGTCAATGAAGTTGAGATCGTACCATGAATCCTAATGCAGATTTCAACAAACCTGAATATTTATGTAAATTTTGTATAAGAGATTAATGATCAATTTCTATCAAATATTCAAATTCATCCTTGTACTATGTCATCCAAATATTAAGAATCTGGCAATTTGTTTTATGTCCAAGTTTGAAAAGTGTTAAATAAAGTTGAGACAAATATTCTATATATAATATCCCATAATTTTTTTCAAAATATGATTTTTGTTCGAAATCAAACTAAGTAACTTATACCTCATGACCCCCCCCCCCCCCCCCAATATCAGTTCATATTCTTATAAGTAAAGCAAGGCACTATTTTCAATATTCAAATCCCACTTTCAATCCCCACTCAGTGAAAGACAATGTAATATCCTGTAAAAGTAATAATTTAGCAGTCTCTGAGTTTGACAAAGTTCATTGCATAAAACCATAATACTGTCAAGATATTTTTTCTTGCAACAAATATGGTCTACAATCAAGACAAGCGTGCATACATTCAAATTTCTACAAAACCATGTAACAACAAATTCTTTGGTTATGATTAAACAGAAATGATAATCAACTGCTTTTTTTCATGACTTGCCCTTAACATTTACCTCAAATGATTCTTTAAAATGTTATATTTCATTTCAAACCTACATCATAAGAATAAATACCAAAATAGTTGCACAGTCAGTCAAACCTAGTCTGTACCCCTGTTACAAGAACTCTTCCCAAAAATTCATTTTTCATTATTTACAATTTTTAGGATCTCTTTAGCTTTGTTCTCAATAGTTATAGTTATTTGAAGGGAAGTATTGGGCAAGTATGTAGTGGCCAAGCAAACTGAAATTCATCTTGGGACTAGACATCTATGAAAGGACACAACATATTTGACTGATAATGTATTGTGCCACAATAAAGAAAACATCTGTGTTATCATTGATGCTTATTCCAGAATGTTTTACATTTCCCCCCCCCCCCCTTTTTTTCATTTTATAGTGTGTAATATTTTTTTCCTTGTGTCTTATCTCTTTCCAAAATTTGTCAATTGAATATATAATGAAAGATGTGAAATTCAATATGAAAAATCATACACCTCTATAATTGAAGAAAATGTTTATATAAGAAAAAGATGATTGCATGAAAAGAAATAAATTTCTTTTCACTTGTCAACCTCATTAAAACAATCAAATTCAACAAGGCATGACCTATCAAAGCCTTTACAACTTGTCATTTCTCACAAAAGAGCAACACAAAAGACAAACACAAATGTATTTACCTATTATACATAATTCACATTTTAAATATTTGAAAATTTCAGTTAGCTTCTTATCCTCTTACAAATCAAATTGATCGTAAAAATCCATTCAAAATTTTAGATTTCGTTGATATTGAATTCATTGTTTTGGAAATGAAATGAATGTGATAACATGTTATGACTGGAAGAATAATGAACATACAGTAATAAATTTTGTCATGCATTTGCCCATTCCTTAGCCATACGATACCCTTATAAATTCTCTTACATCAAAAGGGTTTATGAGACCCACATGATATTCATGAAACAACCTTAAAAATGGTATCCATAATACTTCTGACCAAATCCAAAACAGAAATAGAAATAGGAGAGGGGGGGGGGGGGAGGGGGGGGGGGGGGTGGCAGGAAAGAAAAATGAAGAAAGGTAAGAATGGTAATATGAACAATACAATAGATCACTGAAGGACAGAATATATGCAATTTTAACATCTTACTTTTGTCATTTATACATTAAAGTTAGCACCATGTTTGTTTATATATTAACATTCCATTAAATTTACACAATTTTCAGTAAGAGGCCACTGGCAAATGCCGCCTTACAAAATAACGTTATCAATAAGGCCAAGTAGATTTAATAGCTCCTTCATACAGCTGTAAGAGAAAAGGAGTTGTATCAGAGAATTTTAAGTTTCTTGCCATTTCTAAGGAGATGTGGTCTAATGACTTGATTCAGCCCTACATCAGATAAAACAAATTATATTGACAGAAATACTTGCATTTATCATTAATTCCGGGGATAATAAACTTTGAGTTGACCACAGAGCCTTCACTTCACATTTAACTTGCAAGTATAGCAGATTTTAAAACGACAAGGAATACACTAAATATTTTATCTCCACCAACATGATCATTCTTTCCAATGTTTTGTCTCTCAATAACATGTACAATGTAGCTAAACAGTTTATACAGCAATGTACAGACTTGGACTGAAATGAACAGTAAATCATAAATAAATATATACAGATATACTGAGATATAGAATGTAATGCACACAGAACTGAATTCCTGCACGATAAGATCACCTGCAGCAATAATCAGAATTAGATATGTAGATAACTTTGAAATGAGTATTTTCTCATAGCAAAAATAATCATATTTACAGGCGACTAACAGAGGCAAGATGTAGTAATATACCAAATCATTTTTTTTTTCTTACAAAATTAAGATCTGGCATATTTTTGATACATTCTGTTATATAACAAGTATGGAGAGTTAGCCAAAAATATATTTGAGATGAATTTGCATAATTGTAAAATGGCACCATTATATTTTTGGAATATCAATAGAAATTATGAACTACATTATTATCAAACCGCTCATTCATCTGGTTTCTTAAGTAAAAAAATCTGACAAATAAATTCTGTAATCTGATCCCTTTTCATTTAGAGTTCTATTTTGTTGTATAAAATAAAATAAAATAAAATAATTTAGATTAGGTGGTAATCCGTACTACAGTAACTAGAAAAATCGATGTAGAAAAGGTATGGAGACCAAGAAATTCCACCTTGAAAGCTCCCTAGCACAAATCAGTGTGAAAGATTGCTATCCAATATCTTTTCTACTTAGACCAATTTTACAGTTTCAGTTATCTTTAACATTATCAAAAATACAGTCTCACCCGTCTTAGTGGTCATAGGTTTTATCTCCCTCAAGAAAGAAATGTGTGCTGTAGAACCTGTCTAGAAAGGCCACCCATCTTCAGTAGCCACTTTCTCTGTTTCCTATGAGTGGCCTCAATAGACAGGTCTGGGCCCATCTTACAAAGAGTTGCAATTGATCCAAATCAATCACAAGTCCTCCAATTGATCGCAAATTTGCAGTCTCCAATCTCTTATGTACTTAAATCGCAAATAAGTTGCGATTGATATCAACTCTTTGTAAGACGACGTCCTGATTGCATATGTCCAACCCTTCAGTCACTGAAATGGGCAAGCCATTACAATAGGAAGTTTATTCATATTATCAAATATAAATTAGCAAAAATATTATGAGTTGCATATCAAAGGAAGCCAATTCTGAGTTATGTAATATTATTTATGTCATCATTTGTCAATTATCCCCCTCCCCCCCCCCCCAGAAGGGTTTTTTTTAATACCTTTCTTGCAGTGCCCTACAGTGTAAAAGTTTAAAATTGTGCCGCAGCTGCAGGTTGCATCTGAACAAAATGACCATTCTCTACACCGGACCAGGATCCTTCCTCATCACCACCACCGTTCTGGTGCTTGGCCATCGGGTTACGACTGATGACCAACTCCAGCTTGTTACCAGAGTCAGCGATGAGCGGTACTACCATGCAGCAATCAAAGTCATGGGTCCGCGTCTGGTTGATCTGTAGCAAGAAGAGAGGATTTAAAGAGACAAATTTAGCCTAAATTGTTTAATGGCTATCGTACAAACCTACAATAAATATGTGTATGTAGTGCATATTATATCCCCGGCTGAGAGCCACTTAAGGCCCATTTGGCTCTTAGCAGATGAATTTACAAATTCAGAGTGTTTCTATTAGAAGCCATTATCCGGTTAATGGCCGATAAGGGATAAATTTTGCCTAATAGAAACTGACCTTTTCCGCTATTATCCGGATAATGGCCGTGAGAGCTGTGATGCCCTTCACGGGAAAAATTATCCTTCTTTTAGAAGGATATCGCAGGGGATGCTAAGCGGATAACGTAAGTAGAAACTCACGCCGTTGATTGAGTGCACATAACGGAGAGAAACCGGAAATCGGAGTGATCACATGATCGGAATATTTTTCCCAGACACTAAAATCCCAGGTTGACCTAGCAGTCCCACAATACTTTGCGGTGACCTTAACCACAGTTATGCTTAGATAGAAACTGTCCATTCCCTGGTATTATATGATATTTTCTGGAAAAACAAATTAACCAGATAATTTCAGTATAACTAATAGAAACACGCTGTATGTCTATACTTGGAGCTAGAAAGGCACTAACTGACTCACAAATACTTAAACACAGAGTTAACACCCTTCTGACTCTGAGCAGACAAAATCATCCTTGATCATTTCCTGTAACAACAGATTAAAATCCATCTACCCTGGCTTTCTACTCTCCATAAAACTTGAAAGACAGCTATACAATATGATAAGATGTACATGAATTCTATCTTTTTTTATGATACACCCTGTACTATGTCCATCGCGCCAAGCAATTTCAAGCCCGATTACAGCCTCCGGGGATACCGCTCCATTCATACCGTCCAATTTCCAGCCACTTTCAATGTTGACATTCCCTATTGATTGGTGGGAGTGGGGTGTGAGTGTGTATAATGATTGTACTATGTATCCCTCTCCATCCATCACATCTCATATCATATCATCTCATGATATTAAAAAGGTGAGATGTTTCACACAGAAGCATTATATTCTGATGCATAATCAGTAACATCCACAATTGCACTCATACAACTATGAATATTTCCCATTTTGCTATTGATTTATTTTGACAATTTGACAATTTTGTGTAAAACAAGACCTATGACATTTAACACCAAGGGCAAATGAAATTAGGAGGACAAAATTAATTACATGATTCTAAAATTGCAATGGGATAGAAAGAAATTGACCATTCCATACATAATGCTCTTTGAAGTTCCAACCACCATTCTCTTTCTTAAACAGAGGAATGTAAGCAAACATGCCGCTATATTACCAGTATTTTTACAAAACAAGCTGTACATGTACCGGTAATATAATTTGTCATATGATAGTTAATACCTGATGAATGATAACCATCATTGTTTGTAAATAAAAACATTAATTTCGAACTATGGTGTATACACACATTCTATCCCTTTGAATAGGAAAACAAATTATTCCATCAACTATTGATGCGCATTGTAAGGACATACACATGTACATGTATAAAATTGAAACAGAATGCATTTCAATGTGTTTTACTTGGACACCCTGTATCGACTCATCTCATCCCACATGCACACATAATACATGCCATGGGGAAAACCCATTCTAAGATTCAGGGACTCCCACAACCACTGGCTCTGTTGATGCTTTCAATCAAGAAGGATGTAAGAGGTAAGAGCGTGCAAGGCTTGAAGCAATTTACTCCCAGAATTCATTCACCTCCAATCCATCTTGTCAGTACACGATCTCTCACGCTCTTTCTCTCTCTCCCTCTCTCTCTGCCTCCCTCTCTCTCTTCCTCCACATCCTTCCTCTCTCTCTCTCTCTCTCCCTCCCTCTTTTGCTGTCTCACCATTAGTCTCTTCCTCTCTCTCCTTCCTCTCTCGCCTCTCAATCTGTCTCTCCTCTCTACCTCCCTCCCCCTCTCTCTCCTCTCTTGCTCTCTCTGTCTCTTGGTCTGTGCATGTGTGTGTGTGTGTGTATGCGTGTGCGTGTGTGTGTGTATGTCTCTCTCCCTTTCTCTCCCTCTCTTTGGTTGCGTTTATCTAGCAAATTTTTGGCTAGAATCAGGTTTCTCAAACGTCTTTCAGGCAAATTTAGAAGTAGATAAACGCAAAGCCTTTTTCAAACGTCTTTAGATATGGGCATATCTATGGGCATATCTAAAGACGCAAAAAGGTGCGTTTTGAATGTGACATACAGCCAGAATCAGGTTTCTGAGAGATCGATAAACGCAAAGCTGTTTTGAACCTCACTTACAAATTTGACCACCCAGGTGTTGTGTACAAGCATACGTGTGAAGTTGACCTCCGAGAAACTGTCTGCTTCCCGGGTCAAAACAGCTGGGCAGACACAAGGCCTTTATTTTGAATCGTGAAGGGTCGATAAACGCGACATCCCGCAAATCACGATCGTATAGTGGGGTACGATAGTGGGGTTCGATAGTGGGGTACGATATGTACATATCTAGTGGCAAGCCTAGATAAACGCGCTCTTAGTCTGTCTGTTGCTCTGTATGCCGAGGACTCTTTCTCTCTCTCGCTGCACATTTGCTAAGGGTCAACAATCTTTCCCTCTCTCCCTTTTCAGTAATTTGTGTACATGTACATACTTGTTCATTTATTAATGTCACTATTATCATATTTCTCTCCGCCATTCCACTCACGCTACCCCCCCCCCCATCCCCCGTATCTGTATGTATATATGTATTTTCTTTCTATTTCATCTTTCATACTGCCTTTTTGTGTCATACTTGCCCTAAATCTCCCTAACAGTGAGTATTAACTGTTAACACACATGAGCTATAAAAAATTAAAAAAAATCTGCATTGCAGTTTTAAGCATGCTGGCTGTGTGGATTTCAGACCATTGAGACTCGTGTTCACCCATACTAGATTTAGCAATCGTCTGTCACTAGGTTCATGAATGTCAGTATGTTGTGATAGGATTTATGTTGTACAAACATCCTGACACTTCCTGACAAACTCTTCACTGACAGATGATCACTCCAATATCACATGACAGGTTTGACTCACGCTCAAAGTTTGTATATTGTCCGTCTATGATGTAAATCTTATTTTTTACTTTCTTCTGCATGCATACAAACTAAATGTATTTTTTCTTCTATAAATATTACAGAGATGCCAACTTTTGGAAATCAGAAATAGGGAGGATTTGGAAACTACACCAAATAATGTGCGCATAGCGCACATCTCGAGCGCGGAGCACCCGACCCATGCGGGCCCTGGAAGCTCTGTATTTAGTTAAATAATTCCCACTTTTTTTTAAAAATTACATACAAATTGTACAAAATGCATGATGAATTCCTTTGAGACTTCCGAATACACAGGTACTTGATACTGTATTCGGTCTTATACTTCTGAGACCATTTCTTGGTCTTCTTTTGCTGATTTTCCGCCATTTGGATTCTGTGTCAATATCCACGCATTGGTTACGGCGATTCATATGCTGAAACAATCTTTCGCTACTCTTAATTTGTCTTTTAACAGAGGGGAATTACTACATTTTAAAGTTAACGGACGATATTTCTCATTCAATTCACAGATATATATACTGATAAGCGCAAAAAAAAATTATTAAAAAAAAAAAAAAAAAAAAAAAAAAAAAAAAAAAAAAAAAAAAAAAAATCATTTTTTTTAATTTTTTTTAATAAATCGGGAGGATAAGGATGGTTATCGTAAGGTCGGGAGTTGGGGTCAATTATCGGGAGCCTCCCGATGAAATCGGGAGGGTTGGCATCTCTGAATATTATTCAGTACAACATCAATAAGACTGTGGAACGCATATTTTCAAAGACCATCCTCACAGAAATAATTCAATAACATTCACTGCTAGTTCACGCTTTTCCTCATTATTGAAATCCCACTCTTTAAATACTGGATTAATCGCATTTCCTCCTCACACTCAAATTGAGTTATAGTTTCTTTGATGTATTTGAAACCATTGAAGGAGAAGTAATAACAAGATCTTTCTCTCACTCACAAACACAGGTCCTTCACAAAGTGCAAGTAAACAACACAATCTATTGTTGCACCATTCCAGGCATGCAGTTGCTAATGGCAACAGTTGCCATGGGAGTGACAGATGAAATGCTGACGATCTGACCATTCATAATTTGTTTACAACAAAACAAGGTCATTTATTACTCTACTATAAATTGCTAGAATTGTCAACAGAGGAGAGTAATCGGTATTGAACACTGCTGTGAAGCTCAAACACTGGCAATCCTTCATACCCTTCATTCAATTTAAATACTGTAGTGTACATAGTCCTGTTCAGACAAAATATTCAAATGAAGTTCATAAATTACACTCCCACTGACAGAGAGGGTTTGAAAAACATTCTCCATGAGAAGAATTATACAGGTTATGAAATGGGAAACTTTCTCGGTTGGGGATAATCATAAAATGTAGTTTTTGAAGCTTCTACCATCCTTGAATTTTGTTGCGCAAGCTTTCGTCCACTCCTGTGGACTTTTTCAGGACACCAGTGATCGCAGGACACCAGGCAGTGCAGCTAAGAACACGTGTGACTGATCACTTAGCTTGAGAAAGTCCACAGGAGTGGACGAAAGCTTGCACAACAAAATTCAAAGTTGGTAGAAGCTTCATAAAGCTACAGATTATGAATTGTTTATCAAAACATATTTCAGTCACATACTATTCATGTCATTATGACAGCAGCTTTGACCTTAAGGTCAAGTGGTCTAGAGACTTGAAGTTTTAGTGGATGAATTACTGGTTCAAATCTAGGATGCAGCACTTAGCCTGTTTGCTTTGTCATACATTCATACATTTAAATATCATCACCTGCATTTTCATATATAATAAATACATCGTACTATCATACCTCTTTTCTGTCATCTATATTATTTGTTCTATTTGTTCAGTGATAACAAGATTAAATCAAGATTCAGGGCTTTAAGTCAACACCACAGCCATTATCATTATAATAATCATCATCACCATTACCATCATCATCTTCATCTCATCATCATAAAGATACCAACATCATCAAGTTATCATCATCATCATTGCCATCCATCATCATCACTGTCATCATCAATAGAGTCCAAGATTTCCTGTGGTAAATCAATGAAGAAAAAAAACTTTGAAAAAGAATGAAAAAGCTTGTCTTTTAAAAGCAAATATGATGAAATACAAAAGAAATGGTCAACTCACCTGGAGTATCCTATCAAAAGGCTTGACATTGCCACTGCGTGAAGCTGGTCCACCCGGTCTCACAGTGTTCACAAACACACCCTTGTCTGATATGCCATCAGACACACTGAATCCAAAGTCCTCTACATCACTGTCCTTCTTGAGAGAAACCTTGTGGAGCTCCACCGGTGCAGGGTTCGGTGCCTCCGATACCGTCGACTCGTCTCCCAGGTGTGAGGCATCGTTCTGATTCATGACGTTCTGGTGCGTTGTGTTCACACTCTCACTCTTGGAGCTGAAACTCTCAAACTGGTTGTATCCACCAACCCCACCCCCTGTAGGAGCATGGGGCGGTAGAGTGTAGCTATGGGAGGAGTCACTGTACATCTGCTGAAGAGAGCTCGTGCTTGGTTTACGTCCCCCGACCGTGCTCGGTTGGTTGAGATAGTAGCCGTGACCGACGCTACCGGCCCGTCGCATCTCGCTCGATGTGAACTGATCGGTGTTGAGGAAACTGGCTTCCAGTTGACGTAGGAACTCTCTGTGCTTGGCGATCTGTGCTTCGTGAGGATGGTAGCTGTGCTGAGAGTGGGCGTAACTGTCGTCTTGATCTGAGCTCAGGATATCGACTGGATACGATCCATTGGCACCGTTGACGAAAGCCCTTCGCCGCTCGTCAAGCTCATCCTCGCTGGCATCGTTGGGTGACGTGGAGTGTGATGAGTTGTGCACCCTCCTGGGGCGATTGCTCCGTCTTGAAGGAGACATGCTGCTGCGTCGGGAGCGGCTGGTCTTCGGTGAGTGGGAACGAGAGTGATGCGTGTGGTTGCTATGGTAACCGGTATCCATACCCGAGCCTTCCCATGAGTCTCCATTGGTCTGGATCATGACCGGCGTAGCAATGTGGTCTGCGTCGTAGTGTGTAGCTACTCTATTGAACCTACTAGGGCTCTGGCTTCTTGATGATGGTTTGTTGCCCTGAAAATAAAAACAAATTTAAAATATTCTCAGACAACCACACACTAAAAACTGATTTGTGATAGAATGAATGTGAATGTCACTGTTATAAGAACGTTCATGTGACACATTAACAATATCTATTAAACTGAATTTTAAAAGAAAATGAAATAAGTGTCCTTAGATACTACGAAAATAGAAAATGTCAAGAATTTTCTAGGTAAAATTTATTTGACACACATACATCAAACTTCAACTAAATAATAAAGGTTAAACATAATTTGAAAATACAGGCTATAATATCTTTCTCTTTCTCTTCCTCTCTGAGTGTTTCTTATAATTAAGCAAGATAACAGTGTCTTAACAACATTCATTTCTACTTGTGTTGAATACTTGCAAATGAGGGCTCAAAACTTCTTGCATTAACCCTTACAACCTCATCTATTCTTCTTGTTCTTCGCTACATGCCTCACATTCACACAGACCCAACATTATAATCATGAGATCGTCTCACCTGGTCGTGTCCCCGATGCTTCTCTTTCTTGCTGATCTTGAGGACCACCGTGTCTCCAGCAGACTGCAGGAGACGGATAGCTTCAGACAGTGTCTTACCCTTCAGCGAGACGCCATTGATGGCTAGGAGACGGTCGCCCAAGTGGATAGCACCAGTCCTGAATAATAATTGGGGGAGGGGGGGATTGAAGTATGACAAATGAAACAACAACATAAGATTCAACACGAGCCCTGCTGGTCATCTTAAAAAGAGTGTAGCCTGATGGGACTACGTGTCTTTCCCATGGCCTGACTCGGGGGCCAACCAGGTATAATACGACTACGGTTGATGCGACCGCAGCAATCACCTGGGTGCAACATATGTGAAACCGAAGCGCGAGGAGCACTTCGGTCTGTTTCGCGAACGCTGACCACTGACTACTGTTCATCAAGTCCATTCGTTTACGTGCAGTTTTCCAAAAGAAGACGTAGATGCCGTTAACTAGTATTTCCTTTGAAACTTCACATCGGGCAACTCAGAAATTTGGAGAACTCATTAAAACTCTTCATGATGATTTTGTATGCTAAAACTAGATGGAATTCGACTGCGCGCAGTCGAAATGATGCCTCCGTCATAGAGCAATTTTACAAACCAAAACAGAAGAAATTTTTCAAATTCAAGTTCAATTGTAATCCATTAACAGGTTCTCAGAATATCGTGATTACAAGCAATTTCTCATATACATATATGACCCTTTGATCTTTGACCTCATGACCCAAGAATCTACTCAGTTCATTGGCTCTGCAAGATACATACATGATCTAAGTTTGGCAGAAATCCATCAATCTGTTCTAATGATAATGCGATCAAAAGCTATTTTTGCATACATAATGAGCCGTATGACCTTTGACCTTGACCTCATGACCCCAAAATCTAATCCGTTCATCGGCTTTGCAAGTAACATACATGATCTAAGTTTGGCAGGAATCCATCAATCGGATCTTGAGATAACGCGATCACAAGCTGTTTTTGCATACATAATGAGCCCTGTGACCTTTGACCTCGTGACCCCAAAATCTAATCAGTTCATCGGCTCTGCAAGATACATACATGACCAAAGTTTGGCAGGAATCCATCAATCGGTTCTTGAGATAACGCGATCACTAGCTGTTTTTGCATACATAATGAGCCCTGTGACCTTTGACCTTTAACCTCGTGACCCCAAAATCTAATCAGTTCATTGGCTCTGCAAGATACATACATGACCAAAGTTTGGCAGGAATCCATCAATGGGTTCTTCAGATAACACGATCACGAGCTGTTTTTGCATACATAATGAGCCCTGTGACCTTTGACCTCGTGACCCCAAAATCTAATTAGTTCATCGGCTCTGCAAGATACATACATGACCAAAGTTTGGCAGGAATCCATCAATCGGTTCTTCAGATAACGCGATCACGAGAACGGGACGTACGGACGTACGGACGGACGGACAACCCGAAAACATAATGCCTCCGGCTACTTCGTAACGGAGGCATAAAAAAATTGTTTGTACCATGTTCTTTTAATCCAAAATTGTAATCATAGGAATTAATACCTCATCAAGTGACAAATGGAACTCTCTTTGCACAGTAACTTAATATTCAAAAGAAAACTTACCTCTCAGCTAGACCATTCTCTGTGAGTCCAGAGATAATGACAGGATCAAATGGTTCTTCTGTTCCTGAGATTGTGATACCCAGCGGACCACCATGTCTGACAAGCTCCACTGAGTAAGATATTGCACCGCTTACATCAGGCTCATCTGGGCAAATCAAGAGAAATAAACAGTGACCTTAGATTAACTCTATCAATCTGCTTCATGTGTATAGATAAACTATTCTTGCAATAACAATGACATTAGTTATGAAAACTTTATCTCAATGTATTTTAATACAAACGGGTCTTACCAACAGTAAACTCTTACTCTCCAAGTAAGATTACATGCGACCCCTAATATCCCTCTATCATAATATACAGTGTATAATAGAGTCATGTTTGAAAATACACTGAGTAACAATGGGGCATAATGGCCTCCATTAATTCCCAAACAGGTAAACTGAACCTATAAACGACCCCCCTAAATATCAGTGTCGCCTGATAGATCATATACTGTTACAAAGCATAAACGGAACCCCAATCCAGTTTTCTAGAAGGAACGACCCCCTATATATAAGTTTCTCGACCTATCGATCGATCGTATACTTTTACAGAGCATAAATTGAACCCCATCCAATTTATTTAGAAGAAAGTCTGCTTGTCTTCTTACCTGAATAAGCCTCATTTTTCTTGACCTTGAGTTTGACGATTTCATCCGCCTGAGCCAACAGATGCATGGCTTCTTCTACTGTAATACTGTCTAAATGGATGTCATCTATGGCAAGGACTTGATCACCTGGTTCTAACGTACCACTCCTAGAATGTCATGGAAGAAAATCATCATATTAATACCGAGTCACACTGACAAGACAGACACCAGACCAACAACCGACCGACCAAAAAAATGTTGGATTATCCCTATGGTAAAACATAAGTCGGTTTGGAGTCGGTTTGGAGGTGTGACTGAGGTACTAAAAGGAATTGAATGTTCTTCTGTGAATTGAAGACTAACATGTGGGTGAAACTATTATTTTCATCTCCAATCATCAACCAAATTCAACCTTCATGACATTTTACTAACATTTCATTACATAACATAACATTTGCCATGTATTTTCATTCGTGTATCAAGTATTGAAATGTTTCCATGTTTTGACAAGATTCAAATAAAAAGAAAACATCTCTTTTTCATTACCTGTTTGCTACACTGCCTTTCTTCACTGTTGATATAAGAAGCCCATCACCTAGCCTTCTGTGTTTAAGACCTGAAATATAGAAGAAATCAAACATTCATTGCTTGTTGATATTATCAAACACAATAATTTGAATAGTCTTAAATAAAATCAGTAATCACTCTGAAGTGCTGTATGGGTACATAGATAGTGACATGTTACTAACTTGAGTTTCACAGAGTTCATCCAGTCAATACTACATTATTATTACATGCAACTGTCATCAAACAATATACAGTGCTTCTAATTAATGCAGGTTTTCATTACATGTGAACCAATATTTGCATCCTTCTTGCACATTCATACAATAAAAATAAGCTCAGCTCTACCAATGGAAAGCAGATAAAAGAAAGTATGACTTACTTGTAAGTGTTATACCAAGACCCATCTCACTGACAGGTAACTTGACATTAAAGACACCACTGCTGGGCACAACAGACTCTGTAAGCATAGGAAAAATATGAAAGATTACAGGTTATAGTCATACAGCTTCAAATTGTGTTATTATATCCATTCTAGGACTTATACATATAATATAATTTGAAATATACACAAAGAATTATATTGAAGATATTTTCCACTCATTATGGAGTGACCATTGAGTCATGAATTATTTTCAAATCAAATGACATTTTTTTTCCCAAACACTTGTTGAAATTTCTTTAAATAAATACATATTAATGTTATGGCTCAACTTTTCCTGGAAAATTATCTCATTCAACTTGGAGTGAAGTGAGTTATACTAAAATTCAGACATACAAACACATTTCTTACCTGCAATATCAAACTCTATTTCCAATGTGACCTGTGGTGCACTTTCTCTCAGGATATGATTAGCTTCGTCCGCTGTCATATCTTCTGTGTAGCTACCGTTGATAGCGATCAAACGGTCACCAGGCTGCATTACACCACTCCTGTATTAAACAGAATGAATATAAGAGCATCAGGATTTTGTCATTAAGGTTTTACCCGATCAAACTCATGTTGCTCACATTATAATATACTACTACTACAAGTTTGAAAGATCTAATTGAAAGTAGAGGATTTACTTTACTATCATAAATTCAAATATATTGAAAAATTAGAACTGATTTATACTTTTCTTGTTGCCACAGCACTACTGAATCATAAAGCACTAGAAAATCAACTGGGGAAAAATGCACCTGGAAGCATTATTGAATATTGCTAGATTATTTCAGATCATGCAGCACTTTTCCAATCAGCAATTCCATTTTTACAGGTGAAGAAATGTCTACAGCCCCCCCTTTCTGTCTTCCAAAAGAAATATCAAAAGAAGGGATAAAAACTGCCTCTCTTTCATTTGAAGCCTATCTGCACTAGTTTGGCCAGGAGGGATTAGACATCCGTGCATGGTCACTGACAGGTGGTTATTTCACCAAATCAGCTCTCAAAGGATCATGGGGAACCAACGGGTACGGCTAAGGAATTGTTTGCTATATAGAGGGCGCAAGTAGCAACAAGTAGTGGAGTCCCGCTTTCAGCAGAGTTGGACTTACTTTTCAGCCTTTCCTCCTGGTTCTACGAATCCAATGACAGCAGGAGAGCCTAGGATTTCTGTAGCAAAGACACCACTCTGTAGCTGGATACCATAGTCACCTGTCCTAGAGTATAGGGTTACATCCACAGAGTCTGTGTGGCATACTTGAGGTGATGATAGGCCATTGATGGTTGATGCAAGGGATACTGTGAGGACACAAGAAAGTGGGATAAATTAGAATGATGAATATGAACGGCTGTGATTTGTATCATACCTACAGCATTGATATGTGATTTATGGACTCTGGCATTGGGAAGACAAATATATTAATGATACAAAGGTCTAAAAAATAAGCAGTGGTAAAGATTTTGTGTTAAAAAAATGATGAAAATTACAATATTTAGCAGCTTCTGTCCTTTTGAAAGGTACATTTTTAAAAACTGCTTCGATTCACAAGTTCACTTTGATGATTTCTAAAGACACTACATTTGACTAAAATATTCATATTAATTTGAAAATTAACTGAGATGTTCCTGTCAGAATATTTTGACGACTTTCAAAGAGATGTGTCTTTAAAAAAAAATCACTTTCATGGCTGGAAATCTGATTTCACTTGCACAACGTAATATTAATAAAATGTTGGAGTTCTGTGAAACTTACACATCGATCCAGTCTTATGTCCCTTAGATCTGAGTTTACGTGCCAAGGTACTGCTCTGTTGCCTTGTGTTCTGTGAGTTCATTGTTCCCACCCTAGACAGGCTACTATGGCTATACCCTGGCATCAAGGGGGTTGTAGATCGTGATGGTTGACCTAGGATTAAAAGGGGAAAAGTGATTTGTATCATTTGATGACATGATTAATCTGAAGCACTATATAGAATTACGATGTTAAAGAAACAAACATCTCCTATAAGATCAAGCTAATTCATTGCTAGAAGCTTTTTGTAAAAGAAAAGAACTACAATGGGAACACAAGTCACTTATTCAAGATTTTTCTCATATCATAACATCAATACTATAATTTCTACATCACTGCTTATTTCAAGGTCTGCATATTAATCATCATTATCGTTGATATCACCAACATCTTCTTTACTCTAATCCTCCTCCTCCTTTTCCTCATCATCATCCTTAGCATCATCACCATCATCATCATCATTGTCATCATCATCATCCTTATCATCATCATCATCATCATCCTTATCATCATACTCATCATCATCATCACTAATATCAGCATCATCAGCACATATCAGCATCATTTTGATAGCACATTTCCTAAGACCTACCTCCCAGTTTCTGCATATCTCTCGAGTAGGTCAATCTAGGGGTCATCTGACTGACCGGTAGTATCTCAAGCTTGACCTGCTCTGTACCGGACGCTAACAGCTTCATGGCTTCGGCTACACCCATGTGAGTAGTGGTCAATCCGTCAATGGTCAGTATCTCATCACCAATGTGAAGTGCACCACATCTGATAAATAAAAACATTATTCCATGTTGACATCCCCTGATATTTCAACTTGGTCAGCTTGACTTTATCAGAAAAACAATCTAGCTATCAATATATATAAGACATATTTTTTACACAAATAAATTTTAGAAACTTTATGATCCAAATGCCATGAACAAATTTTAAAAATTGATATACAATTAAACATTTGCAACAAGCTGATATGGGCTATTATGATAGCAATTTCACAAAGCTAGACCAATTCTACAATTTGTGAAAGTTCTCATTTTGTTATGGTAAACTGAAATGGAAGTGCAAAACATTCTACTCCTGTATGTGTAGCAATTTAGTCTACTGCCCTCTACAGTAGAAATTCCTAAGTACATGTATGACATTATAAATGGAGAGAATGATTTCACATGCATTATCGAAGAGAAAAGAAAAATAACCAAAATACCCTGTATTATTATTTATTTTTCACATAGAATTTAACACCATCATCAATGCATGTGACCTTTCTCTGAACTTGCTTTTTCAACACTCTCTTCACCACTGATCAGCATCAGTTGCATTCTGATTGTGAAAGTATGCTGGTAGATGTCACCACTTGATATTCAATAACAGGAATAAGTCAAATGTCCATTTCATGTCAGTTTCAGATGGACAATGGCCTCACATTGCTATCTTGTAGATATCACCTCAACTTAAATAAACTGAAATAACTTGAGTGTTGTTTACTTCCTGAGGTAAGGTACAATGGTAGATTTCAAACACCTGCTGTGTTTAACATTTCTTTTAATTATTTTCTGTTTTCCTGTTTGATGTAGAACCATTACCTAATGCTATGGTCACATTACCCAAAAGTAGACTGCTCGGCGGCCGAGCGGCGAGTTTTTAACCAATTCTGCCCGGCGGCTGCCCGGCCACCGAGCGGCGGCCGCCCAGGCACCGCTCGTTTTTAGGGCATCGCTCGGTCGCCGCTGAAGTTTTAGCGCGGAGTTAAAATTTGGGCGGCACCTGCTCACTTTTCACTCGCCGCCCAAAATACGCTCGGTGCCTGGGCGGTCGCCGCCCGGGCACCGACCTAATCGCTGGGCGATGCCTAATTCCAGCAGCGACCGAGCAGGCTACTGATCGGTCAGTCGCTGCTCAGATTTGTGACCATAGCATAAGTGGGTACAGCCCACTGTCTGTCATGCAGGCTTTTGGTTTTGAAAGCCGTCTGTCTTGTTGGCTGTCAGTTTACAGGAATGTCCTCCTATATTCTTCCTTGATTCAGAACCATTGGCTTAGACCAAACCATGGTCTGCACTAAGGGTTGTCCCTACATGACTTACCTATCTGCTATACTGGCAGGCTTCAGGTTGTCTATGATTATTACTGCCTTTCCATTCCTTGGGATAGAGCTAAGTCCCACACCTAGATGTGCACCGGGGGTTTTGGAGACCTCTACCAGTAATGGACCTGTGGCATTCTTCACAGCCTCTGTAAAAAGTATCAATAAAAAAGAAGCAAAATTTATTATGATAGCAAGGATATTTTAATAACTTGGAACAAAGTAGAATAAGAAAAAAGTGAAAAGAAAGGATGTTAATGAGAAAATATAAATGAAGCCATAAAGATGTTGTCGGATTTTGATTATTTGGGGGGTAAAAAGCGGGAAAAAAGGATAATACTTTTTCAAAGACATGAATTAATCTGCACATCAATTAAATTTCACTAACAAAATATTTTTGAATGTAAAGATGTCTACACATGAATACAGAAGAAATTGAACAAATCAAACATGAAAGTAAATTTAAATAAATGATTAGATAAAGATCTTTACAAAAAGTTCCAAGCCAGGCTATTGAAATGAGAACATTTTTTCAACAAAAATGCAAACAATTGTTGAAGCAATAATGAGAATAGTACCCATGTAAAATAATAAAGTTCCAAGAACTATACAAAAAAGGGGGAAATGTGGCATTATGGAAAGAAAGAAGTTTACTTCAGAGATTATTATTTATCATTTCCATATTTGAACACAAAATAAAGAATACAATCACATTGTTTAGATGTCAATAACTGTAAAAACACAAAGAAAGAAAAACAAAACCAGACCATAAATACTGTTAATAGTAAAACAATTCTCTTTTAAAAGACTGTAAACAGTGAAGAGAAACACAAAGGGAAACCAGAATGACCCATATTTATAAACTGAAAAAAGACTAAAAGAGTATCTGTGATCAACTTATCTTCTGAGAGATCCATGATTACAGCAAGCTTATTATTCATAGTCACTTTATTCTTGACCTGCTAAACAGTTACTTCTATTTGAATAACTTAATACCACCTTAATCTCTAAATTAATCCTTCATTATGAACTATTTCCTTTACGATCACCCACATCAAGCTCCCTGTGACCATACACAATCCAACTGAAAATAGAGTTATAAAGAAATATGATAGTTTGACAGTTGACACACCATTAGAGATATTAGACTCATAAGCTTTAGATAACAGTGATCTATGAAATTAAAAATCAGATCTCGCACTAAATTAATTTGCAATATGTATGCAATATAGTGGAAATATTAATAATCTCAATTCTGATTAGAGAATAAAGATATAAATTGACTGATTTCAATATAACAGACATGTTTCCCTTTCCTAATTTATCTGTTATAATTGAATTCCTGGGATAATTTAAATTTTACAACAAAAGTAATCAGCGGTGAAGGAAATATACTGCTTTCAAAATAGTATAATATTTCTTTTATCAGCCTCAGATAAAGAGCTTAATATTCACCTACATGTATCATTGCAAGAAGTATCATGGGCAACTTGAATTATGGCCATAGGAATTTAACATCCTTTATTAGGTATTCTTGAGAAAGAGCATTTTTAAACTGTTATAAAATGACACTTGAAAATACTGACTTCCAAAATCACAGCCCTGCGGACTGCTACACTACATGTGATTCACATGATCCTGTCTCAATTCTCTGGTTCACTTTAAACATGAAAATATGGCTGAACTTTCAGCTCAGGCTGTCAAAATGGTCTACAGCAATCTAGTAACCATATCTCAAGGCCAGTTTTACACTTTTGGAGGCTGTTCCTTTCAACGTCACAGGCGTGCAAGGAGTGACAAGTCATATGCCATACTGAGATCAGTTTAGAAAGTTCCCATCTACAAATCTTTCTTCCTTTTGCCATTTTCCCAGGTATTTCTCAACCATGGATTAAGACCCTCAAATGATTAAAAGATCTATATCAAGGGCTAGGAACAGTTCAAAGTTTGTACAATGTTATCAGGGGAGATGAAAAGACAAGTTAATGACAATCTATCACAAAATGGAAGTCATAATTTCCCCCAATCAATTTTGAAAGACCCTGACTCATCAATAGTTTGAGCTAAATTCAATTTAGTTTTCAGTTCTACGCCTTTAAGCGCAAGTTCTGACATTCAGTCTCTTAGGCAGATATCTTTTAATAAGAAACCATATCAGAACCTGTGAGGCTTTCCTCTGAAATGATATTAGAATCTGAGATTTTTAATGTTTTTTTAATATAAATTGTAAGATCTCCCAGTTTCCTTTTAACCCTAAAGGTAATGGATTGAAGTGGTCCTGGCTTCTTGTACAGAATGGTGAAAAATTACACGTGTAAATTTTTTTTACAACTGTCTAAGTAATAGCTTCCACTGACTTAAATTTCACTTAACATAAATATACATTAAGTGACTACAAAATAATGGAATATGAAATTATTCAAATGAATCTACTACATCCTTGTGATACAGCCACCTATTGTGTAAAACCCAAAGAAACCGGACGGTCTCGTTCTAGCCTAGGTGAAAGCATGATGAATGATTGGCCAATTCGTATCCATTTCCATTTATAATGATGAGAAGGGAGAGGCAGATGTTTGACAGGTGTTTGACAGATGCATATATTTGGAAGTGACAAATGTATGACACAATGTTAATCAATCAAATTTTAATTTCAATAGGGAGTTTAAATATTCTCAGGCTAATCTGCTTTTATCTTTTTTCGCAGTGTTCAATTAACAGAGAAAGAGACAGAGAGAGCGTGAAAAGAAAGAAAGGGAGGGTGGGTACTGTGACAGAGGAGAGAGACAGAGATAGTTAGAGAGAGAGGAGGGGTGTATAATTTGCAAGAGAAAGACATATATAAACGGAGAAATACCAAGAGAAAGAGAAGAAATGTATTCAATTGAAACAATGTACATGTGATAAACTTTAAATTAAAGAATCTATCCAAAGAAAATTTGAGTGACTTGATAGAATTTCTGTCAGGATGTATAAATTCAATTCTCTATTATTAGCTTTATAATAGCTGTGAATCATTGCATAATGCTGGTACACTGCCAGATGTTTGTTCACATTAAAGTGACTCTGTAACATTGCCTCAGGTTCTGAAACAAAATCCTTGATTTAGATCATGCTTCATCATAATTATAAACCTTTAAGTCAGTCAGTTAGGTCAGCCATGACTTTTACAAGCCGATCGCCTGTCTGATTATCAAAATATTTATGATTGGAAATCAAAATCTTAAAAACCATTTTCCTAAGGGTTTTTATAACACTACAGTCTATTGGGGAAAATGAGTGTGGTAAAAACTGGTAACTCAAATATTTAAACTGTTTTGAGGCACTTTGTGATCATTTTGAAGCGCAATATTGTTTAGGGCTTCAATATTACGCCATAACACAGACACTGATAACATGTAGGCCCACGCATCTCAGAATTAACATTGTTAAACGATGCCTTTAACGTAGGGTCTGCTCTAATTCGTTCTAACAAGTGAACAGTCACATCCCATGGAGCTTTAATACAGACCAGTGACCTTCCAGGCTTAAAACCTCACAAAATCTCACCACGTCCAAGATGGGGTGTGGCCACTCTAAAATAGCCACTCTTAAAAATAGCCGCATCATATGCGAGCTTGGATAGCGTGTAAAGCCCGGCCTTGGAACATCAGCTCCATGTAATCATAAATAACTTCCCACTTGTCATTTGAAAAGGATTATAGGGACTTAGTCAACCGTGATTCACCATCGTCCTGTCTCAATTCCGGGTAAAGTTTGGGGCATTGCAGGCAAGTCAAAACACTGATGTCAAAATTCAGAAAATGGAACAGGCCGGCTCAATACAGGAAATGGATTATATCAAAGGAAGTGTTGTTAATTTGGAGAAGATGAATCAAAGTCAAAATCAAAATGCAGACATCATCATTAATTTTAAACAAATTCAAGTAGATTCTGATTTAAAGAGAAGGTTGAGTTCTGGGAAGAGGTGAAAAATAAATTGAGAGCGTTATCATTGTATTATGCAAGTGTGGAAGAACATCAGATGTAAAATTTTCTTGAAAAGCATGGCTCTTCAAATGTCTTAATATTCTAAATATGGCATGAATGCTTGTGTAGTCCCATATACATCTTTCTGTGTACAGTGCTTGGTACTTTACCAAGACTGGGCCAAATTTCTTATCATTTTGATGATTCCAGATACCTTGCAGTACACACCTATACTGTATATGCTAGATGATCAACCTTTTTTGATAGACTCCGCAAAGTTTCTTTCACAATGCAATCGCATGACCAGAACTCAACTTTATCTTTAATCACTACTCCCTGCACTTTCCATGCATGCATGGTCCCTTACGCCTCCCTTCTCAAACATGAACTTTGTTTGCACAACTGCTAAATCATTTCTTTCTTTCCTTCTTTTTCTACCAAATGTTTCTCGGAGGGAGACATCTTAGAACGTGGTTCTATATTCAAGATCCCAGGAGTAAAGGGAAAGTTAAAAAAAGTTCCCAGAAGGACTGTTAGAAGGTATAGTGAACCCAGTGAATCATATACCGGTAACATGAAACATCTGCTTCCTGTTTCATCCTTTTTTTTCCTTAATTCACATCCAGTTTTTTTCTGACTAATAAAGTACCAAAAAGGAATATTTCCTACCTATTTATATAAGAGTTTATTTAATGTTATTAAATATCTATTATAGACAACAATGAGGCAAACAGTAGACTGCTACAGTAATCTAATATTTATATACGGTAAAGGGTAGAAATCAATTTTGGGGGGAAAGGTCATACAGGCAGAGAAACAAAATTTGACTTTAAAAAAAATCCAGGTACCCCTTCGCACAGGAAGTAATTCAAAATCTTTGTCAACAAATGCCTGGGCTGTCAATCAAGAAATATCAGAGGTGTTAAATTGGTGTGTCTCAGCTCTTTTCTGTTTTTATTTTTTGTTCCGAAGGGGTATAATCTTGGTTGGAGCCTGAAGGTTTAGCTGCAACAATCTTTAACCTTTCCATCAGATCACTGACTTGGTCACCTGACAAAGAAACTTGAGCTCCTTCTACCCATCACCATCAGTATCTTGGCCTGCATCACAAGGCATCCAGTAATCACTTTACCCAATATCCACACCATTTCCTACATGAATTACCACAAGAGAGCCTTGACGTAGGCAATTCTTTTTATACCGTATTATTCTCTAGATTCTGAACACGCTTTGTCATCTTATCGTTCTATCTCCAAACCTGTAATCCACTTTGCTCTTTCCTTACTTTTCCCCTTTGGTGTCGCTGATGGATGTCAGTTTATAAATATATATTCATGTCTCAGTGGCCATTTTAATCTGATTTGCCTCGTTAAGAATAAATGCTCTCTGTTCATGCATGCTAACTCTAATATCATTAGGGGAAAGTGATGATGAACACAAATTACTCTTTTTACATATGGAAATTTGATTTTTATAAAGAGTTTGAAAGAATGGTTGGAAAGTGAGTGAAATTATATCAAATTAGAAATTTCATCAAATTTCGGTCTAATTCAGGATAATGGATTAATGTGGAGTGATGTGATTGTAATACCGTAATGGTTTCACTTGTATGGTCAGTCATACTGCACAAATGAAATCTTATCATTCACTTAGGGGAAAATGATGATGAACTCAAATTACTCTTTTGCATTGTATGGACATTTGATTTCTATAAAGAGTCTGAAAGAATTATTTGAAATTAAGTGAAATTCAAGTAAAATCTTTAGCCTAAAGTCATATTAAGGTAGCATTATCTATGTATGTTCTTGATAAGCAATTAATCAATAAAGTGAGCTTGATGCATTGTTTTCTAACACAAATACCAACAAGATATTACAACACAAATACCAACAAGACATTACAACACAAACAAAATTAAAGGATTTTTTTTAATATAAAGGAAACAAGTACTATTAATGCATGCTCTCATGAGAATAATCCAAATAAAAACATTAGAAGCAGAATAACAAATAAAAAAACAAAGCAATGAACACTCCAACAAAGGAAAATGAAATGAAAAGAAGACAAACGGCAGAAATGAAAATACGATGTTATTACCTTGGATTTAGTCACTGTGCACAGAGTGATGGAAATAAGAGGTAAATGGAGGGTTAGAAAAGATGAGGTTAGTGGCCATACATCTGGAAGTGGTTTGGGTGGTTACAAGTATATATGGTAATGGCTTGTGAGGATAAATTTACATTGATATACAGGACTTTTGATAAAGAGTAGGTGTAGGGTGGTTATAGAAATGATACAAGTGACAGGGAGTTGTATTATATGAAGATAAAAGGGCTTGGATAATGCTATTTATTAAGTTTTTTGGAGGAAGGTGATCAATTCCTGAGGCATGATTATTATATGATTATAAACAAAACAAGAACAGCAAATACAAATTTAAACCCCTACCCTAATTTGACAATCAGCCTTGACAAAATTATAATTTTGAGAAATAATTTAGTGATGACAGAATTCATGTGGTCATCAAGCCTAACTAAGTCAAATACTGAATAGAATATGACATCATTTTGCTATCAATTTTGAAGAATAATGAATAAATTGGGCTGTTTTTTCAAGTTGTAATAGTAACACATAATCAAATGTTTTTATACTACATAATTGGTCTTCTACTTTTCTGGGAGGTTTTTATCACTTTTATTACCCCATTGGCTGCTCAATTCTCTCATTCCCCTAATGCTAATACGGGAACCCAAGTGCAATGAGTCAAGGCAATTGAACCCTAGACCTATCATGATGAGCAGCTCACAATGAAACCACTCAACCACCATACTTACCCATGATAGAGACATCATATTCAAATCTTAGCACAGCGCTGTTGCCTCCTTGCCTAATGATGTTGAGTGCTTCCATGTGAGAGGCCTGACCCAGGTTCGTTGTCTCCACGGCTACCAATCTATCACCAACCTTCAACGACCCCTCCCTGAATGGGTCAAAGGTTAGAACGGATTAATGTGTTGGCGTAGTATCGTCTTACATTTTATGAAAGACGTTAGTTATCAAGTAGAGATAATGGGTCTATTCATCATGCCTGAGAGAGATCTCTTAGTTTAGGATTTCTTTCATGAAATACATCAATCAATCGTCATGAAACCCATCTTCTCTTTCTATTGACATACCAGTGGAAGTACCTGATAAACAAATTTCAACAGCGATCTTCTATTCTATGTCTTTTCTCTTATACTCTCATAAGAAATGCTCCTGTGCTCCCTTGCTTAGAATTGAAGTTTTTCACAAAGAGGTTTGTAAGGTAGCATGTATGTTTGACAGTTATAATAATTCTTAAAAATTTCCTAGAAAATATTTGTCTTTAAACATATCCAGTAATCTATGCCAGTGAGAAAGTCACTTTCTTTCACTCCAAGGCCTGAACACTGATACATTGCACCTGACAGAGGTATGAACAATTGGACTTCATTTGCCATTATAAAACCAACAGGAAATTTGGGAAATTATCTTCAATATTTTTCAGCAAATTTGGTACGTCTAGATGCTTTGCCCATATTTCATATTTCCATATCAGACAGATGATCATGGAATGCAAATGAGCCATCTTTTTCCATAGGACCTAGGTAACCTTTTCCCCTATATCTTAAAGACTGATTACATATAATACTTTTAAGATCTTATGTTGTCCTAACAGATCCTACACTCTATGTAATGGATAAGAATCTTTTACCTATCACCTGGTCCACCCGGTCTGATATGCGTGACAACCAGTGGGCGTGTCTTTGAGCT
The DNA here is from genome assembly GCA_035222895.1 of Strongylocentrotus droebachiensis. Classification (NCBI taxonomy): domain Eukaryota; kingdom Metazoa; phylum Echinodermata; class Echinoidea; order Camarodonta; family Strongylocentrotidae; genus Strongylocentrotus; species Strongylocentrotus droebachiensis. The sequence continues at coordinate 76,798 of JAVYIG010006929.1, forward strand.
GTTTGCATTGACTCCGCCCCTGATGGTGAATCCATAGCTACCGTCTTCTCTGGTCAATCTGATGTCCAGAGTCTTAGAATACCCTGTTGATGGGCTCAAGGGAGCTGTAGAGAAATACAAGAGACGGTAATATAATAAATGGTTGCGCTTCCTGATGAAGGTGTTTTCTAGCAGTCTATAGAGGAAGGTACATGGTAATAAAAATGCTTAAAGATTCTCCTCTCATAAAGGAAGGAACTAGAATATTATACATCTCAATTCGAAACTATGAAAGTTACTGCTAAATTCCCACTAAATTTGATGATCCCTGTAGCAAACTCTCACTTACATCTAGGAGTACCTTAAAGTATCAAAATCTCTATGGCACACAGCATCTCACCTATTCTATCTCAAACTAACCAATTTGATTAACTTAAAATAAGAAATAAAATATTACAAAACTAAATTTGAATTGATACATATATCTGCATTTGATATGAAATTTACCCCCCCCCCCCCTAAAAAAAAAAATTAAAAAAATGTATATTCTAAAACAATCAAACTAGGATTTTAAAGACTTTGTCTCCTTAACAATTATCCTTATAAAATCAAGATAAAGGAAATGAGTGAGTTGACCTGCTGGATGTTATTTGATAATAACATTTATTTGCCATGTACATCAGCTTGGTTAATGTCGGGCTGAGTATATTCAACTTTTCAAAATGAAATTATGATTCTGTATACTCTTACTATATACAGGGAGCTCATACTCTATCTCCAGAGAGACCTTATTGCCCACATTCTTCAGGAGAGTGATGACCTCGTCATGTCGCAGCGTAACAGTCTTCACATTGTTGACTGATGTGATGAAATCTCCAGTCTGAAGTACATCACTGCGATGGGCCACGCCGCCTGGACGCATGTTGGTAACTCTGGGTCGGCCATCTTTGTCTATGCCACCTATAAGAAGAGAGAGGGATTGATTATTTAGGACTGCTGATTTCAAATACCCCTGTCATTTATAACAATGCCAAATCTTTTAATAGAATCCCAATATTTAGATTTATAACAGTGCCAAATCTTTTTACAGAAAGCCAATATTTACGTTAAACATAAAATAAATGTATATGGGAAGCAATCATAAAAACTAATAAACTATCCTTAATTTTTAATTACCTTTCTCTAAGAACGAGGGAATGAAAATTAAATTAACATTAAATTAATTTCTTCATAAGTATTATAAACAAGTTAATCTTTAGCTCTACAATTTGCTGGGAACCATTGATACACTAACAGTAAAACATCTAATTCATCAATGTGCATGACAACTGCATTTTTATCCAAAAATAACAGAGAATAAGTTTTATATTGAAAAAATTAAAAAAACATAAGAGGCTTCACTTGCTTCTTGCATTTAATAATCAACTTCTGTATTAGTATTCAGGCCCTATATCTTACCCCTCATCATCATGACTATGCAAGATATTTTTCCCCTTTTTCTTGTTTTCCTCCATTTTGAAGTAACACGATGCACACTTGTTTATCATGTTACTACATTTTCACATAATGCTTTAATTCAATTTCCTCTTACTAATCTCCTAAAATGTGCAAATCAGGTTCCTGATCTTTTCTCGCTTTATACATTGCAAGATTATGCATACCCTGGATCCATATAAATCATGATGTGTCTATAAATACTGCTTTGCTTCAATAAGAGTGACAACTTTTAATACAGGGTTGTTTTTTTAAGATGAAATGAATATATCTCCTTGATTTTTATGACTTCAGAGTCATACTGGTAGTTTTATATTACCCTTCAGAAATTCTACAAGTACATGAATGCTTTATTTATATTCCCAGTCTTATTTACATTATCTTCTTAGATTCTGAACTCTAAATTTAGACCAGGAAATAAATCAAGGGAGCATCAGAATAAAAATTAAGAAAAATGACCAGGGGCTTGTCAAAAGTGCATGAAACCTATTAATCCACTAAATCTCTGCCAGGATCTTGACTGAGATCTATTATAATCCACATTGATTAGAAATACAGCTCAAATCAGTATTTCAATCTAATCTTGGTCAACTTGGTCTGTCTTGGGATACTATCCACACCCTCTCTCTTTCTATCTTAGGGTGCGTTCAATCGAATTTTCGAAGCTAGAATCACAAACATGAATCACAATTCAAAACGCCGTTACAAAAAGCAAGGTCACTGCGGTTTGCGTTCAAGCGATTTTTCATCAACGCTGATTCTAGCTCATTGCGAGCCAAACCACTGCGCATCACACTGCGCAGTATGGCCGAGGAACTTCGGCGCGCGCTTTCTGGAATTGTTTACGGCCGACTGTCGACTGCTGTTTTGAGCATAGATCGCAATAATAAGACAAAGAATGAGAAGGTGATAGAAGGAAGAAACAAAGAATAACATAAGGAAAGACAGAAAGATAATGTCGATAGAATGATTAAAACAAAGAATAACATAAGAGAAGGTGAAAGAAGGAAGAATCGAAGAATAACATGAGGAAAGACAGAAAGACAGAAAGAGAGAGTGATAGAATGCTTAAAACAAAGAATTACATAAAAGGTGATAGAAGGAAATAACAAAGCATAACATAAGAATAGAAGGAAGAAACAAAGAATAACAAAAGAGAAGGTAATAGAAGGAAAAAACAAAGAATAACATAAAATAGAAGGAAGAAACAAAGAATAACATAAGGAAAGACAGAAAGAGAATGTGAAAAAAGGAAGGAACAAAGAATGACATAAGGAAGAACAGAAAGAGAAAGTGATAGAATGATTAAAACAAAGAATAACACAAGAGAAGGTGAAAGAAGGAAGAATCAAAGAATAACAGAAGGAAAGATAGAAAGAGAAAGTAACAGAATGATTAAAACAAAGAATAACATAAGAGAAAGTGATAGAATTATAAAAACAAAGAATAACATGAGAGAAGATGATAGAAGGAAGAAACAAAGAATAACATAAGGAAAGACAGAAAGAGAAATTGATAGAATGCTTAAAACAAAGAATTACATAAGAAAAGGTGATAGAAGGTAAAAACAAAGAATAACATAAGTATAGAAGGAAGAAACAAAGAATAACATAAGGAAAGACAGAAAGAGCAAATGATAGAATGATAAAAACAAAGAATAACATAAGAAAAGGTGATAGAAGGAAAAAAACAAAGAATAACATAAGAATAGAAGGAAGAAACAAAGAATAACATAAGGAAAGACAGAAAGAGCAAATGATAGAATGATAAAAACAAAGAATAACATAAGAAAAGGTGATAGAAGGAAAAAAAACAAAGAATAACATAAGAATAGAAGGAAGAAACAAAGAATAACATAAGGAAAGACAGAAAGAGAAAATGATAGAAGGAAAAACAAGGAATAACATAACGGAACAGGCCACGATGGTATAGAGAACGCAAATTGCATGCAAAGCGGGCGCGCGGTTTTTCCCAAACCGGAAGAGGCTTCGTCATACAATCATGATTGAGAACTCCGTCCGTTCAATCGAATTTTAGCGACCGTGATTCTTTTGAATCATGATACAAAACGCATCTTTTTCAGTGTTTCATGTTTGTGTTTTCAAACACGTTTATTTTTACGACCGACGAAAAAAATCGCTTGAACGCATTGCGTTTTAAACTAAACGTCTTTAGAAACCGTGATTCTAGGGTGAAAAAGTGTCGATTAAACGCACCCTTACTCTATCTCACCATATATCTTGGCGTGTGATCAAACCATCTGTCATGGTTTCAAGACTCAGAATCCTAAATGGTCGGTTCATGCTTGGTGACAGTATATTAAACCTGTGAGGAGTCTATGCACGGTCACCATAAATTTAAAAGATAATCCAGGGCTTTTTCATCAGTCCTGTCCAAACAAATCTTGTGCAATTTAGCAATAAAAAGAATACTTCCACAAAATTTCTCTCTGTTGACTAAATCCTATTAATCATTATTATGCATTTGCAGATGGCATGAATATACCATTAAAAACTAAAGACATTTTAATCAATTTTTTTCACAACTTTTATTTTTGGAACCTACCGGTATGTATAAAAACATTAATTAAAGAGGCCACCAAATATTATAGTAAGAGGATATTCTATAATTAATCATTTGGTAAAAAGGGGGGGGGTGGGCATTTTACTATGTATCTCTCTGTCAAGCTACATGAACATGTCTACAGAGAGACCTACTTCCCCCTCATTCCTTCCCAGGCATACATGTAGCAACAGAACTTGACTTTCCATCAAGAGTGAAAAAATGTGGCAAAATCATCAGAGTAAAAAGTGCTGAGATGGTGGGATGTACGAGACCTTGGTAATGGCCCGGTCCCACTGGCCGATGGACACAACACGTATGCATAAAGGACACAGCGGATGAGCAAAATTTCCGGGGTGGCTCCATCCGTTTTTATCCGCTCCAGAAATGGAGAAAATTTGTGAAAATTTGCGAAAACAGAACGGAAAATAACGGACGTGGGTAGTATGTAGCGGGGATGTTAAACGGATGTTCATCGAAAGCCTAGCGGATGAAAGCGGATGGAAGTGGATGACAGTTTTGAATATTTTATATACGAGATGCATACGCTTACATCCTCTCTATTTCCGTGCTACTAACGATGTATAGACGTTCCATGTACCTTATCTTTCCTCCCTCTTTCCGTTTTCAGCTGCAGCGGATGTGAGTTGCGAGGATGTCCAGAGGATGCAGAGAGGATACAGCGGACGTTTAACGGATGATAACGAACATAGAACGTTTGTTGCTCGTATTTGTCGCGGATTTACATCGTACACGGCGGAAGTTCATCCGTTCTAAAAGTTTTGTGCAGCTCAAAACCTTTTGCGCGGATGAAATCACAGTGGACGGATGCTCGATGGATAGAGCGTATGAAACACGTATGCAATGAGTACACAACGGATGCATTGCGTTTTCCAACGGATGGCAAGATTTGTTTTACGTTTTACATCCTCTTTGCATCCGTAAGTGCAGTGGGACCGGGCCTTTACAAAGGTAATATTTCCTGAAGTGAATTCACTGAATTAGTGCTGCATCCTATCACCTCATAGCTCTATGTCACACTGTGATTGATGTTTCAAGGTGCAAGTGTGTTTTCATCGGGCGAAACATTATCCATGTAGCTTTCATGCCCTTGTTCATGTACGCTTGGGGGTGGAAATGACCCGAAACCTGTCATCTTACAATTAAAGTACATGCACTTGCTTGGGCAAAAAATAACAGTCTTCTGCGTCTCGAGATGTTTCAAATAGCCATGTTAATTTATCATTTTCTTCCAAGATTGTGTTGTTGATAATCTTGGCTTCAAAATTACTTAAATTTTTTGATTTGCCTCCTAAACTAAGATGATAAAAGTAAAAACCATCAAATATCTTCAATTCAGAATTATGTCTCTCAAATTGCCAAAAATGAAGAATGTTATGCATAAAATGTTCTATCAAATAGCTTAAAAATTTAAAAGACAATAAAAAAGTCAGTCAAGATGCAAAGTTTTGTCTTCCATTCCTGGAAGAGACATTCCATTCAAAAGCTTGATTATTTCTGGGCGCTATTTCCAATGAATTTTCCCAAAACTTCCAGGGACCTATTAAAACCTTTCATCATAACACTTCACCAGAATTTTCATGACATTCGCCAGATTTTAAGCAGAAAGCCCTTCCATCTCTTCTCACCCATAATATTGTTTTAGGCAAGGAGTATATGAAGAAGATCAAGTGCTCGAGTCTATCAACCCATGAGCAAGCAAAATATGAAGTGTCAGAAAAAGTGACTTCCTGTGCCTTAGTTGCATACACAATGGCAGATTGCCAGAACTATGGGTGTCCCATATTGGCCTATCCTTCCCCTTGTCTTCCTGTCTCAAGTAAGCAAGTTTATTTCTCATCTTCTTCATTAAAAACTTATTCCTCATCACTGGTATATTTAAAGGGGGGGGCAAGGCAACCCTTGGCCCCCCTTTTACACCTACACTGTATGAAGAATTCCGTAAGCACACAAAAGGATTTCCAGTTTAATGATCAGAATTATCATGGTTCCCCCCCCCCCCCTCCCAAACTTTTTTACAAATTTTTTAAAATTTGAATTTTTAAAACAGAATCCTGAATCCATCCTTTACATGTTCAATTATACAGCATATCTCACAACATAGGCATCCTCTATAAGATTGAAGTCTTCCAACCCCACGTTTCAAATACTTCGTAATAAACATCATCACCCACATGTACCTAGAGATATCACAAGAAATAGCAGGAAGCTATCTATTCGGTCCCTCCTACCTACTACCCATATAAGCAGATGACGGATAAGCCAAGTAAAGCCAGGGACCATCTGAAGATTTCATTCCCTAAAATTGAAATAGTCTGAATGCTCCCTACCCTCTCCACTAGGCTCTATCTTTGTATAGAAAAAATATATTATCCAGATGGAAGAAGAGTAGCACTGAAGCTCATACATTGAGATAAAAGTGATTTTTGGAAAGGGAAATATTGTTTTACAAATTCTCATAAGTGTTTTAAAAATCATAACTCATTGATAATATTTAAGACCTCCTAATGTCCTGCCAAGAGAACCAAAAAAACCTTAACCTTAACAACTGAAGATTAACATGTAATTAAGGCTATTGTTACCCTAAAATGGGCTTGATCGAAGGCAAGATGAATCAATTACAGTTTACAGGTACGCAAATATCAATATATAGGCCAATAGAATGTTCAATCTGAAAAATAAAGAGGAATATGTAAAGTGCCTCAAATCTGGAGGTAATTTTCTAAGAATGTTTCAAGTTTTGAATGATAGTTGCAGGTACATGTATCAATGTTCTATAAGTCAGGGTCAAACACAATTTGGTTTCCCTGATAAGAAATGTTATATGAAGTGTGTTTCCTTTCAAGCGAGGCCTAATGACTCAAAACGGAAAAGTTTATTTAAGTTGGCTATTGAATGTAATTGTTTCAGCACGGACCTACAAATGATGATATCCATATTTTCTATTACATGTATGTGGTCATGATCTGAAAGGTGGAAGGAGCACTATCACCAAGTTTCAAAATAAGGCTTCTACATCTGTGTATACAAATGGATAACTTCATTGGCATACATGTTTGATACAAGCGAACCTGAAACAACTGTATAGTGCACTGAACTGCAATGTCAGTGTAAATTATTCTGGATATCGCGAATTCATTATCGAGCTCGCAATATGTATGATCTGGGTTTTGCTGATAAGAAGTATCAAAGGAAATGATAGTACATTTCATGCTGAATTCTGGTGACGAGCTTTGCCAAAATACAAAGTCAACTATGGTAGAGCTTTCCAAGAGTAACAGACCTGCAAAGAGGTATCCAAATTTCCCAAACAGTGATTTTGCATATTAAGAGTGAACCATCACAAAAATATGTATCTACATTATAGGCCAAGAAAAGTCTATCACAGACAACACTCTAAATACTCTATTAAAAAGTATTGTCCCCCCCCCCCCCCCCCCTAGGTAAGAGCAAAATATTTTCTAACATTGTTTGTCACTGATCCAATACCTCTTTCTTTTACCTCTTGCTTCCCACACCCAAAAATTCCAGACAAGTTTTTACCATGGCTAACTTAAAGCTAGAGTCTTGATCAAAAATCCTTTCATTCACCAAGGCAAGGCAAACACAATGTGGAGGTGAGAAATTTGATCCATGTTCCTTCAAAAAAAAAAACTTGATTTACCTGAGATTGTCAAACCGAATCCCACTCCGGGCGCTCTCTCCAACTCAACAATGGAGTGTGCACGAACTTCCTCTGTGAGTTTTTTTTTTTTATAAAGAGAGAAGAAAAAAGAGATAATGGGGAGAAAGAAAGTAAGCAAGAGCAAGCGGAAAATGATAGAACAGGAGAAAAAGACAGATTGAGAGAATGGAAAAGAGAGGAAACGAAAAGAGGAAAACAGAGGGAGAGGAGAGAGGGGAAGAGAAAGGGAGAGGAGACCATAAGAGAGGGAAAATGAGACTTTGGTTGAATCAAAATCTGACTGGGTGCCAATACACTGCAACATTTATACAAATTGCAAAACGTAATATTCAACAATTTATACAAATTGAAAATCTGAATTGAATTGAAATCTTATTTTCCCCTTCAGGCGATGTCACCTTCCAAGTACTTGCTTTTTATATGAGATGAATGGGGTGTATCATTGAAGGAAATCAATATCCTATTTGATATGAATGTATTTCTTCCTGATTTTATCTCCCTTTAATATACAAATATACATGTTCCACGTTTGCTTCTAGTTTCTTTGGCTTTATAACAAGTGATATGCAGATCTCTGAGACAGGTCAAATGGACAGTTCATGTATAGTAGGAAATCTGTTTTGTAAAATTGAATTTACCAGACAGAGGATATCACAGAGACATAGTAATGTAGGATATTAATGATACTAGAGCAGAAAAGGAAACATTACATTGACTAGGCTTGGTTATCCACCCACTTCGTTTAATGAATGCCTTGAAAATATTTTGTCACAGAATGACAAGAAATGGGTTCCTATGTCTGGCAAACCTATGAACACCTGTATTTAATAGAAATCCACATTCCTTTACATAACAAGTGATTTTCCTCCATAACCATTTCATTCATTACAAACATACTTTACAAATAAGAAAAGAAAGTGTACCTGGTATTGTAGAGGCCTCATTCTGTAATGCTATCTCCTGGGATGCTTTACTCTTACCCTTGCGACCGTCGTCATCTGAAATGACAATAAAAGAGAAGAATACATAATGAGGATCATTATATCATAAACAAATATTTAACATGTGCAAATTTGTAGTTTGATAGATGGTAAAGAGTATAAATTATCTTTTAAAAAGTCTGATAAAAGTTCTTTTTTTTAAAACTATATAACAAAAGTATAGGTAGTTAAGTTCTTACAGGCTACAAGTGAAGACATATTAACAGTACATCGTCATGTATCGTATGTCCAAGAAAGCACAGTTATCAGTGGCAACATGTGATTGCCTTCAGGTTTACCCCCAAGTCTTATATACCACACGAATGCATACCCAACATGATTGGTACATTCAATGCACCGATGTTTTCTTTTACTATTGTTAACGACAATACAAATGTCAGCAATAATTCACTAACGATTTCAATTTGGCTGAACAGCTTGAACCGTTACATTGATAAGCCCAAAGCAAAGCAAACATAAAAATACCAATGGATTATATATAGCTGGAATGGTAGATCTCTTTCTACTTTCATACTAAGGCGAAGTCAGTACATGTAGGTTGTTTTTTGATTTGGTAATTAGAAGCAACACATTATATCTTACACTGATGTGCTGTTTCTAAAATACATGTATATGAAAATAGATAACTATGTAAACACGTAATTCAAATGGAGCAAGCCAGAAGCCACTTCGTTGAAAGAAATATATAAAATCTATTAAATCAATTTAACTAAATATATTTAAAGACATTTTCACACAAATTTTTTATAATATTAAATATAAAGCTAAATGTAGGCCGATCAGTTGACTGACAAATTCTCCATACAAGCAACAGCAACAAAATATTTGTTGTTGTTGATAATTAAAGGTCTTAAAAGTGTTTAAAAAAATGACAACCACTAAAAAGTTATAAATTTTGCCACTCAACAGGTGAGGGTGCACCAAAGGTTCATATGAACTTGTGAAAAACTTGACAGAATTCATCCAGGTGTATTTGCCCGGCAGGCACTGGATACGCTACTCTACAGCCGAACTACTGCAACCCTTTGCAACGTTCATGACCCTTTGGGTTGGTTCTTGGTTCAATGCATGATCAATCAAATTGTGTAAATTCTGACTTCCTGTCTCCTGTTATAAATACTGCATGATTAAGCGTGACTCTAAACCATTTGTATTGTAGTGGTTCTTAAATACTACTAATGCAATGGACATGTAAGTTGAGGTAGGCTTATACTAAACAGGTATATACCAATAACTGCAGTAATGAGGAGTAAGGGAGTCAAGGGGAAAAAAGGGGAATGTTTAAAAAGGATTTTAAATAATTTCTGTAATGATAACGGATGATAATGATTAAACTGATTCAGTTTCATAATGCTATTTTAAAAGGCTTTCCTAAAAGCTTTATTGAAAAATAAAGCCATTATTTTGAAAGAAATTTGATTAGATACAATGAAAGCTATCACTGAAGTTTTATACCAAAACCTATAACTCTGGTCTAATACAATCACTACTACTATCTTGGCAATCACACTCTCTATATTGAATAGTGAGACAGAGAAATCAGGGTTTTAATAAAGATTATACAACCCTTTCTCATGTAGGTTTTGCACCTGTAATAAAATAAACATGTTTACCTTTAACCTGCAAACATCTAAATACAGATCAACTGTTTGTTATCTCTACAATGAGATTTAATAAGAGTAACAATTCACATGGTGCCCCTCCTATTTACAAAATAAGCCTTTATACATTGTGGAAAATAATTCATCCAAATCAAGAGGGTTAGCAGAGCAATGCAATTACGCTTCATATCAAATGTACCGATATACTGAACTGTACATCGTAAGATTGTACTCCAATGAAAGGTAGGAAAGTTCTGTTGACACAAACATCTTTCTATGATTCCAAATGTAAAACAAGTTGCATTTTTCCTTTATAAACCATTTTCCATAATCACTACAAAGTCAAAAAATATATTTGTTCCTGGTCATCCTTTTGAATGTTTGCTTTAAAGAGTGTCAGAATGTATTCATATTTTTCAATATGATAAACTTAACCCCCCCCCAAAAAATAAAAATAAATAAATAAATTAAAAAAAAATACAACAGTATGTAACTTTGGTTGGACAAGAGATATGTACTTAATTACACTTTTAGATGTTTGTTTGTTTTTGTTCATTGTTTTTTATTTTTGTAATAGTACATCTGCCTAGCAGCAAAATCTCTGATCACTGTATTAAAAGTAAGATATCATTGGTCGACACCTAGGAGCGCATAAAGCCTGCATTTAAGATTTTAAGTATATGAGTGAATACCCTTCTGGTCCTCAGAAGATGATATAAATCATGAGTAATAAAAAGTAGAACATTTACAAGAATACCAACCTGCTCTACGAGATTTTGGGAAGCAACTTGTCTTAGACATGACTCTCCCTGATCCTAGCTTTTAAGAACCAAACAGATGCGGATCAGAAAGTATGCTTTCCTCAAAGTTTAATATCCCACAACCGAAAGTTAATAGTGGATGATCACAACCGAGATAGCGGCATCATTTATCTCTTAAATCAAGTTCTGTAACCTCTTCATTGTACAAAAATAGCAGCGTAGAGCAACTTCCAGATATTGAATACAAATCTATCGTTCGTTCGTGGTAGTGAAATCAAATTAACTGGAGAGTAATGCCAGCAACTGTTTCTGAGCCACTAAAATGTCACCACAAGGTACACATCACATGAAGCATTCAGATGTAATGCCAAACATCGTTCCGCCCAGGTCAGATGAAGCTAGATAGTACTATTAATCCAAAAGTTCACACGATACAAAATAAACGTTCCAGAACATGATTAGATATATATATCTGTGGATCTATCTGTATTATTTTAGACCTGCCTGCCTGCATGCAGCACATGTAACGCCTCGGGGGTGAAGGATAGAAAGTGACTTCTGTTTAATCAGTACAACCTGTCATAGGGATCGAGACAGGAGCTAGGGCAGAGAGAAACAAACTTCAATCATCCCTAATAAGAGAATTGGACAATAATTGTGACAAGGTTAACGCAGGCTACGAGTCATACCCTGGGAGGAAGTACACGTATTATACCGGTGTGATTTTCGGGCGGGGGGGGGGGGCAGCTACAGCAAGCACTTTGGGGCCTCGGGAGTACCTTTATAACATTTTATTAATTTATTATTAGCATTCAGCTAACATTTATGAACAATTCTTTCTTTTTATTTTCATTTTATTTATTTATTTTTATTTCATTTATTTATCTTTTTGGGGGGAGAGGGGTGGGGTTTATAGCCTCATTGTTTCTTTATGTTACATAGATGTCGAAATTAATAACAGTAGAAATAAGTAAGGAATACGTCCTTCAAACTATCATTATTCTTGAAAATAGCAAATTGATTTGCCATTTACTTTCTAAATAAAAATTCTAGAATAAATGTGAACAAATCTGGCACAGATACATGTACATGTACATATACATATCAGTCAAACATGAAGGGTTCTTTCAAACTTGGCGCAGATACCTCTATGACTAAAGCTGTACAAAACATGTTTTCATGATTCTAAAAAAAATCATGCATCTTAGATGTCATGTTGTCATGTGTTTGTCAAATATATATTTACTACAGAGTGACCTATAATTATTTTAGGAATTGAGACATCACATGGCATTAATGGATTAGACTTGCAGGGGATTATTAAGTCGAGATTAACAGTTATCTAAGACTAAGGCTGAATTAATCTGTAACTTACTCATGCATAGATCTCAGGTCTCAGTTAACATGTGACACTGAGGCTCAATTTTGGTATGGCACGGAATAACATGATCACGATTTAAAAATAAGTTTAATTTGATCCATGTTCTAAATGTGGAAGATCTCAATATATTAAATGGAATCTGGTCTAGATGTTTTTAAAGGAAAGTCATGTGCAAACAGTGCAATCACTTCTTCTCATGCAATACATATTCAAAGCTGTCTGCCTGAAATGCAACGCAGCTAGCAAAAAACGAAAATAAAAACAAAACAAAGCTAAATCAAAAACAAAACAAGGCAAAATAAAACAAATTTTAAAAATAACACACAGGAATGGAGAGGGATTCAATTTAGATACCGGTAAGTTCAATGAAATCGCTGGTGAAAAAAACAAAAACAATGAAATATAAAAATAATAATAATAATAATAATAAATTGTTTATTTAAATATCGCTATATCCAATTTACAACTGATCAAAGCGCTTTACAAAACAAATACATCAATGAATTAAAACTCAACAAAATATGATAGAGAATGTAATGCAGATAATTATAATGTAAATAGGTGTCTTTTGAGATGTTTCTCAAAAATTAATAAGAGAAGTCTCACTTTACAAGTACATGTACATGTACCGTACATTCCAAGAGAGCATGTGTTTACAAAACTAATAATTTTTACCTGGTATAGTGAGTATAGGCCTACATGTAAAGAGTGGCATATAGGCCCTACTGTATAACAAGAATCTTTCGCTACATGAACATTTTGCACTTTGTTTATAAATGGACAAGCATTTCCACAGCAAGAATCTTTGAGAATTTCCAAAATTAACTGTTGCAATTCATTTATTTTGTAGAAGGAAAACTATTAAGTTTTGGATCACTCACAAAGTTTGCAAAAGTTCATATTTATAAACAAAAGTTTCTGGTTTATAGTATTATAGTTATTGCAGACTTTCCAGACTGGGTGGTTTGAAATAATAATTTAGAAAAATTCTACAGATACCTAAGCCTTATAGACAGCCGCCTTCACTGAAATGAGATACAGTACTTTTTTTCTTCTTTAATATAGGGGCAGAAATTTTGTTTGGCCTAGAAGTTGGCATTATTTAGTTCTGTTGCTAACTGAGAACAAGCATACCACAGTACAAATGAACCATTTAATGTCCATGAAAGAAAACTATTGAATTTTGGACCACTCACAGAGTTTGCAAAAGTTCATATAAACAAAAGTTTCTGGTTTACAGTATTATAGAATTTGCAGGCTTTCTGTACTAAGTACTGTAGGTAGTATAAAATAGTTATTTTGAAATATTCTACAGATACATGTACCTCCACTGAAATGAGACAGGGTGTGTTGGGTTTATTTTTTTCCTTTTAGGGGCAGCAAATTCATTTGGCCTAGAAATTGGCTTTATTTGGTTCTATTGCTTACCAAGAACAAGCATACCACAGTACAAATGGACCATTTAAAAAAAGTGAAACTTGTCCATGAACGGTGAGGAGAGAACCACCCCTGCACTTGTCAAAGTGATCCACAGAGGACCCACTGAACACCCCTGGAGGCCCCGTGACCTTCGTGACCTTAATCTTGAGGACACTGGGGTCAGCATTGGTACAAGTGTTGACCTAAAATCCCAGGTCATGCAATAAATGCAAACTTACGCTAACAATGGTTAGTCTGTCTCATCAGACCCCAACTTTGAGTCGATGCATTACCAGTAGTACTTTGATCCATTGGAATGGATGCTAATTCCCCATGAGAAGAAAAAATACTGATTAGGTAAACTTTCGTAATAATAATAATGAAAATCACTTGATACTCCTGGCGTTCCACAATTACTTAAAAACATAATAATAATGTATTGTACGAGGCCCATAGCTTTAATTTTGTATATGTATGTATTTTTAAAAACAATGTCACTTTGGGGGCTCAGCGTTGGGCCAAGTAATCATTTTCTAAATTGTCTTACAAGTTGATAAACAATATTTGTTTGGAAAGTTTTCAATCCACTGAATATTCTTATTACTGCTACGTGTACAGACCTGAAAAGGTCTTTTATTGTGATATGAAAAGACTACATTTGTAAGTCAAGGGTGAGTGATATGATGAGAGATTTATTTCTCTGAGCAGAACTTATATACTTTCTGAGTGATCCAAAAGAGTTCTTTAGTCTTTTTTCACACATTTATTTTCAGAGGAATGCAGAAAATGCAAAGGATGTGTGCATTGTCAATTCATATGAATGCTTTGAATAGCAGATTGAAAGCTACAGTACATGTACATGGACATGTAGTTTGTCAGTAAGTTTGCCCAAAGAAGCCAAATACAGAGTACATATTTAGAAGAAGAAAACATTTGAATAATAATTATTATGCACTTCACTAAAGCATACTGCCCTTCTACCTAAAGACTTTAATTTTATACTTATAACATGTTTGGGAAAAATTGCCTTGATCCAACAAAGGAGAGTAAAGACCATGAAATAGTTATTTTCTGTTTCTCTTGTCTCTTCTTCAGGGTTGTATTCCGTAAATCTCCAGTGCAAAGAGCAGACTTTCGGCCAACCAAATTAACCTGTAAGTACAAATATTTGCTAACAAGTGCGTTATCCAATTGGGTCAATTATCCAACCTTGTGGAACCTTGGGTTATTCTTATTTGCCAGGTTTTGCAAATTCAACTTTACAAGTGCTACAAGTTCATAGCTGGATATGCAGTGATTGGTTTGAATTTACAGAGACACGGCTATTTGCTTGATACTTTTATGACAGGGTTTTTTAAAGATGTTGAAACCCTTGATTGTGACGGTACAAAAGTGGGTGACATTAAGGGCTTTTAGATTTGCGTGGACTGATACGTGTGACGTCCATTCAAGGCAGTGCATTATAAGGACGTCGATTGTAGAAATCCACGTTGTCGTTGTGCAAATCTAAAAGTCCCTATTGATAAACTACATATCAAATACACTCAAGCTAAGCTCCATGTTTTAAAAAGATTACGTAAAGCTTGGCAGAATAATTTTAAACCTTGTACAGTAAATGTTGATACCCTAGTCACATTGACGGGACAGATAGCAGACTGACAACAGAATGAACACAATATTACGTTAACCCAAGGCCCATGAATCGGTCAGTCTGGACTTAGTCTGGACTTAGTTTGGTGGTAGTTTGGTGGTATGACCGATGTAAAAAATACTACCTCCACGACTCTCATTTCAATAATTGTACTTGAGTTAAGCCAGCTTGAATTCTAAACCTCGCTATTTCATGGTTCATTTCCCCTTATTCGTTTTTTATTCACTTATTATTATCAATTGCCCCGATGTTGATTCAGATGATTAAGGGAGGAGATTTTCATTCATTCATTTATTCATCCTTTGAGGTATAAAATGATGCATTTCCTCTGATTTTGTTTGTAAAACCTCTTGAACTACGTGCAAGGGGTCAAAAGTCAACAATACCATCTCTACAGCTTTTTTCAGCTCCACAATAGCTGATAATAAAAACAACTTTTCCAATGAATCAATGCATAATGCATTTCAATCAGCATTAGCTTTTCACAAACCGCAAAGCCACGATAACTTGCTACCTCCTAAACACAACTTTGGAAATCGCTGACTGCTGGTTGCAGAGTTACACGTGCACTTTGATTTAAATCAATGGCTGCTTTTCTTACTACACTTTCAAGAAAGCAACTTTATATGTTTAGTTTCAATATCAAGCTGAAATTCTCAAATGACTCAACAACAATAAAAGACAATAAACACAATATAATAAATCATTATCCACAAAAGAAAGAAATATACTTTACAAAGAAAAACACTACATCCTGTCAATATTCAGGCCTACAGGTACTAAAGAATTTCATAATCCTTGATAGCATCCTCCCAAGATCCTACTTCCATTACAGCAATGATTCTCACTTAAAACAAAGTGACAAAGTCAAATGAAGTCCAGTCTTTAGAAGATGACCTTTATAAAAAAAAAAACATACCTCTGATAGTGGGTAGCCTCTGCTCCTTGCCTAGTCTCAATCGCGCCCTAAATCTCTGATGGCGTCGTCTCATATAGGGCACATATGCATCCATCTCCCATGGACTATATCTCTCTCTCGCTTCCTTTAGAGGAGCAATCTCTTGTTTTAATCGTAATTAGAAATATTCCTGCATCACAGCCCCCGCGCTCTCAGGAAACTATGATCCGAAATGTGTCTAAGATCTTACGTTTCGCAGAGATTGTTAACTGAGTGATGTGACTGTTACGAGCATAATCCCACTAAGCTGATAAGTTTTTATTTCAAAGCCAAGTATAAAAACAAAACGAGAAGAGTGTGAGAAGAGAAAAGAGAGAGAGAGAGTCAAAATAGAGAATTAAGGGACATTTGAATAGGATTCATTGATGGGAGAGTATGATATTGACTCGCCAGGTCTTAACGGCAAGATGCCATGATTTGATTATGGGAGGCCTTAAAGGAAAAGTGATTAGGAATACAGTTTGGCTTTGAGTGTGAATGAACTGAAGAATGCCTATGATATCTCTCATTGCATATATGATTCTTTGGGTAATCTAGATTACTTTAACGGCTTTCATGTTCTCATAAATAGTGCAAAGCAAAACAATGAGTGATAAGACGATAAACATCTAATGTGTCCGTTGACCTGTTCACTAAAAATAGGCCTTACACTGTTGGAACAACTTGCAAGCAACACATCTATAGCAAAATCATCTAGTCTTCCAAAATATATATATACTGATTGTATACATTTCAGTGCTTCAAGTGGTCACTTTTCAGTTATTCTTTAATCATTTATGGGCATAAACGTACCACATGACTGAATTTCATTGTTAAATCAAGCAAATATTGATGCAGTCATTCCCAGGATATGATGAATTACTTTATATACTAGGATGTTGATCTATCATGACAAGATAATGTATAAAGCTAGGGGTTTTGGTGGATGATATGAAATTTACACAATATAAACTGAACAAGAAAACACAAAAATATTCACTTGAAGAAGTCTTCCTTAATTTTCTGGCAAGAAATTTGGTCCAATCTAACTTTATTGGCTGTTGCCTTTAAGTTCTCCACGTTACAGGACTTCTCACTCAATAATTCCAGGTAACACTTTATGCAGCCAACCAAAAAAAATCATGAACTTGAACCAAATTGCACTTTTGACAAGCCTTTTTTTTTAACATGTGTTGAATACATATCAAGCTGAGCAGAGAGCAGCATGTGGGCTGAATCAAGAGCTCAATCAAGGCAGTACAAAAGTCAACCTGGTTTAAAGGTAATACAAAGTTTCGGGAAATTTTGAAAATTTGGCGTATAGTGATTCTTTACAATTTTGATATATTTGGATGCCCCTGTGGATGTACACTTCTGCTTTCGAGAAAAATTGAATATAAAAATTTGTGACAATTACAGACATATTTTTCCATTGATCCTTCAGAGAAACCTCTGCAAATTTATAATTTCTTGAAATTATGTTTTGTATTTTCATTGTGTCTGTAAACCGTTATAATTGTTGAATATTCTCATTATTTATTTCATTATGCTTTCTACAAATCTGAAGTTAAAAATCATTTGTATAGGCAAATAATGTATCAAATATCATATAATATCAGGCAGGGGGGGTATTAAATCTGTGCATACAATGTATGAGTTAATGCTCTTCTGGCTCTCTGCAGACAATATTTTTTTTAATGCACCTATATTTCTAGATGCAAAGGTTAAAGATAGCTA
Organism: Strongylocentrotus droebachiensis; assembly: GCA_035222895.1. Taxonomy (NCBI): domain Eukaryota; kingdom Metazoa; phylum Echinodermata; class Echinoidea; order Camarodonta; family Strongylocentrotidae; genus Strongylocentrotus; species Strongylocentrotus droebachiensis. The sequence continues at coordinate 95,027 of JAVYIG010006929.1, forward strand.
AGTTCACACAGATCCATCATAATTTTAAACTTTAAGTTTGCGGAACCTCAAAGTTGTAAACAACGACCCGACCCACTAACCACAACGATGGTTGACATACATGTAGGACCAAAACAACCAGTATTCAAACTTAACTACAAGCTATAACCTCAAAGTTAATTGTGTCCACACAACACATAACTAAGGGTACGTTTATGCTCAATTTTGAAGGCAGAATGAGCAATTTGAAACGCTCATCGTAAACGCTCATCGTAATCGCAGTTCCACGGTGTACTGTTTATGCTCACTTCTCTGGCTCCTCCAGGCATGATTCTGGCATGCTACGTTGACCCGTTTACAAATGATTGTGCATTTATGCTTCCTCAGAATCGCTGATTTTGCAGAATCACTGATCCAAACCGCACCTTTTTGTGAGTTTACGATCAGCGATTATGATCGCTGTTTTTCAGTGATTCTACAAAAATGAGAAAGGAAGCAACCGTGTTTTGAACTAAACGCGTAACAAATGCCTCATTCTGGCCAGAAAAAGTTGAGCATAAAAATACCCTTAGAATGAGGACCCCCAGCTGCTCTAGTTTGCAAGCTAGAGTTATTTAAATTTTGTAACCATGCGTATATATCCACACGGTTTCTAACTACAAAATAACTTCAAACTTTAAAACCATAACCTAAACTGTTGTGTTAACCTCACTATTGTCTCTGGTTTTCCATCCTGGCCATAACAAATGCCACAAAGCGGATGAACAGGAGCCTTGAAATAACTTTCAAGGTCAGACAATTGTCTTTGAATATGACTTCCTTATGACCATTCCCTGTCAGAGTTTGCAAGTTTGATATCAGTAGGATAGGGTTGTTTGGACGTCAGAGACGGAAACCAGTGATTTGATAAGTCTGTTTGTCCCATTGCCCTGTGGATTTTAATATCTGTTTGTTGTGAGAGATATCCTATGTATCCAGTATGCCACAATAGGCCTATTCATACTGCAAAAAACCTAATGTGAACTACCATTTGCATCACTGGAAAAACCTGTGAAAAAATATCAGCGTATGCTTGCCATTGATTATTCAGGTCGTAGTGCGAATGCGCGACTCGTGCTCTGCATGCCATACTAGGGCGCTTTAGTAACGAGACGGTACGCACAGGAGACGGAGTGTTTAACCAACTGTGACGGGTCTTGCACTCTTGTTACCGTCGTGATATTTAAGCGCTTTCGCTGTCTGCTAAAGGCGACGGGGACGCAAAGTCCGTATCCAATTCCCGCGCTGAACCGCACACCTGCTGCCTTTTGGTGCTAGTGCTCTAGGGCCGTGAGGCTTGGCCGGAGCGCCGGGGCAATGGACCCGGCGGTGTGCTGTAGTGCACAGCGTGCGGGCACGTCATGCATAACGATGAAAAAGGGCCCCCAAAGTAGGCCTAAACGGCCAAACCATCAATTTATTGTAGATTGAGGTATAGAATAAGCTACTATTACCGAATTGACATTGGGAACACTAGTAGATTCCTGCTTTTATCTTCAGTAGTCATGGAAGTGTTAGATCTAGATACAAATTATGTGTCAGCTCTCTCTCTTATGTCGTGTTTAGGGAACGAACGCTATGTTGGCCGAGTACCGTTCCGAAAATCGACGGGACGGAGAGATTTCAGGTTCGCGCATGCGCAGTTTGTTTTTTTCGCTCGCATTACCGTCTCCTGTGCGGTACCGTCTCGTTACTAAAGCGCCCTAGTTCAAAAGTAAGGAGAGTCACAGAGGCAAAAACCTGAATAATTCACAGATGTTTTGCGTGCGATCATTTACACTGCAGGATTTTTTGCTTGCAGTGTGAATGCCCCTGGTATCTGATCTAACAATCGCAGAACAAATTTCCTTCCAGACTGTAGAAAAATATTTACTTTTGAACATCTGTACCATGAAAATCGAATGCCAACCAATCCTACATCAAATAAGAGACATCAAATAAGAGGCATCAAAAACAGTAGTCATCAATATACACTTTTTAAAATATGTGTGATACATCAGTTTTGAATTTACTTTCAAACATTTTACTTTACTTTCAAACATACTTGTTATTCATAGGCTGCAGACTCACAAGCCAATAATGCAGCATTTAAAAAAAGATTTACCTCTTTTTAGTAGATACATGTAGATGTCTTTGTATGAACTTGAACGTGGCATCTACCCAGGATTCGCACAAAGGGTCACTCAAATTTCATTAATTTATTAAGTTACTACGGTAAAATTCCCCCCCCCCCAAATATACATAAAGCAATAAAAGCAATTTCACTTTCTCACTGTTAACTACAAAGTTTATTTTTAAACCAAACGGCACAAAGAGTACAAGCCTAATTGAATTTTTGCCCAGACTCCAACAAAGAAACAATTTTGATGAGTTCACTTTGATAAGAAGTGATGCAGATACTTTTAGAAGACACTTGTCTACATTTATCAGAGTTTGTTCACTGTGATGATTGAGAACAAGCAGCATTTCCTTGAACTGAACAGATTAAATTACCATAAAGGACATGCTGGTCAATTCATAATGAACTAGGGCATAGAAATAGACAATCCATTCACCCATCTTCCTGTATACCAGAGCTATGTATGGAAGTCCTCTAATTCAACAGTGCACGGAGGAAGGGGAGATAAAGCCCCGTTCACATATTGCATGGTTAACTACATGTACCGCACCAAAATAAATTACATGTATGTGTGAATAAATGGCAAGTGGAAGTGAAAAAGAACAGAAACTGCACAACAAAAGTCCTACCTTGGTATGTGCACTTATCTGTGTGTAACTCCTTGGTTTTTAAGATACAAAATTGTGAAGCATATTACACTATATTTTGCCGAAGTTTTTTTTACCACAGTATATGTGAATAGGGCTACAATGGTGAGGCTACTTTCAACCTGAAAAAGTATAGGCCTGTTCCCACAGAAACCTACATTTACAACGTGTAACACTATATTAATAGTCAATTATTAAATATATGCCTATATATAGTTTGTTATACTTTGATATATGTCATGAGAAATTCTATATAAACAATTTTTTTTTAAACTTCCAATTGCTATGATTTTTAAATCAGATAGTAATACAAATTCTTGACTCACAAGTTTTGTGAATAACTTTCCTAGGGCAAGAACTCCCCTGTTAAATCTGTCAGTGATCAAATTGAATGGATACAAATGAATGTCATCAATGCCACTATGCTACCTCGTTACCATTAGGATATAATTGGTTGTTAGTTCGGCACCTGATTAGTATGAATGAAGATGAATATTTACCATCTTTACGAAGAATGTCAAGCATCCAGAGAGAAAGCTTGGCGGTACGCCAATTCCATCCTTTCTTCAATCTTAGCGGCATCCTGATGAGGGGGGGGGGGGGTGTATTCCTCTTGAAATACTAAACTCTCAGGTACCTCCTACACTGTACATGAAGATGAAGTTCTAATGTAGTAATATTCCTTTCCCGGTAATTGTGAATGGATAGTCACAATCTCTGATAATTGTTATCCAAAAAGGCAATAATCACAAGAAAGAGATCAACAGTCGCAAGACTGAAAGAATGGCATTGATAAATCCAAAGTTAATCCTGATTCAGGTCCGCAAAGAGTCGGTTGATGCTGTAGAAATTTAGAAATGATTTATGGCAAAATCCAAGCAAATTTCAGAAGTATCCTACGATTAACAACTGACCAGCCAGCAGACTTCAAATATCCATGTCAAGAATACCAAATCACTGTATGATGTATCAGATTCTTAAAGTACAAACTGATAAATGCCTTTTTCTTTCAGAGAATTTCTATGACAGAAGCATCCATGAAGACAAAAAATACTGCAGAAATACCAATCCTGTATGAGTCTACATAATTACACAAGTTCTCATGCCAAATAGACATATCACAATTATTATGACAGAACGAAGGTTTATGATGGATTAAGACTCAGATTAAGAGCTTTATCCATAAGATGGAACTGAGGCCCATTCAATTCTTTACATTCAGCTGGTTGATCCACAGACAAACTATTCTTCTCAAAATGAGGTCACATCAACATTTGAAACTTCCTCCAGACAAAAGTCAAGACAGTATTGATAATAATATCAAAAAATCAAGTTTCCTGATGTCCTTTTAAAAATGGTAAGGTTTCCTGGATTATAATAAGAATCCACTCATCCGGTTCAGTTTTACAGATTATTCCTTGCTTTTTCAGCATATGGTGAGCTTATTTTCTAGTACCTGTATGTATTTCAACAAACAGCTCCTTCATGTTTCACGTATCACAGAATGTTCCAACTTAATGAATCCACAAAGTCAGTTCATACTTTCAACCGTTATTGTTGAAATGCAAAGAGAAATCAGAAAAGCTTTGATCACAAAAAGGTACAGCTGAGGATGAGTTCAGAACGATGACTCCAGTGTGTAAGATCAGTCCCTAATGACAAAGAAATCCCTTATCGTCGACCATCCCCTTGTTAATAGCTGCTTGATTTTCCATCCACCCAGGCCCACGCCTAGTCGATCGCTCAAGACCAAATATAAAGCTTTCGCTACAGTGAGGTCATTTTCTTAATCCTTAAATCGCCCCTTCGTCATCAGCAGCAGCAGTAGCAACAGAAGCGATTTTTATAACCTCGCATTGCCCCAGGTGTACGGACATCGGGTGTTTGAACAAAGATCCCTTGATGATAAAATGGAGATATCACAGGTATGCTGAGTGAGTAAACGTAAAAGTATGTTTCTGAATGTTCGTAGATAGAAGACGTGGACTCCTGGATGATTCAAAGTGACATCTTCAGCAACTGACAGCTTATCGGCAGAGACAGGCGCATCACATTGATGAGTAGCCAGGTCAATAATGGAACAGTAACTAGAGCATGTGGATCATGTAGTAAGCCATACAACAGACTCCTCTCTCTCTTTTACTGTTTGATAATTGGATGAAATAATACCAAAGTGCTAGAACCCAAGTCAAACACCTGGGAAAAATTAAGCTCTGGCCACAAAATACATGCTGCATAAATCAAGAGTATGGTTGCTACTACAGACCATAATACAGTACACACCCAAACTTTATTGTTCTGTTGGGAGGCACGAACTTCACTGAAGGTCTTAACAAATATTTCTGATTCCTCTAGGAAAACTGACGATGTAGATAACAACGATTTCCTTGAAAAGTTGAGCAATATGCTGAATGTACTTTGAAGAATCCTGACGCATCGCTATCAATACAGGAGATATTGATCCACCCATGAAAGACTGCATCCAGAAGAATTTCTAATAATGAACTCTGCTTCAGCTAAACAATTTCAGAACAGACCATACATCTTCACTATTAAATCTCTATAACTAAAGTCCATCCTGAATAACACAATCATGAAATGCAGAATCCTTGTCAGTAACAGCTGACCTAGCTGTGCCATTCAGAGTTCAGCTACTTTATGGTATCCATCCAGCAAGTCATAATTCATATCGCTCATAACGCTATGATAACCATGGATTCTTACATCTGCCTGACCTCCCCGGGTTCAGTAGTATATCACGCAGAGATTAATTCTTCCTGCTTGTGAACTCAGCAGTAGGTCACTTTTTTCATCCTCTTGGAATGAGGCTACCCTAAAATTGGGTTACAACAAACCAAACACCAATTCGTCAAGACAAGTTTTTACGAGGCAGTTATTTCAAGTGAAATACAGATTTTTAGTCTGCAAGAGCAAAGATTTGTTTAACCCTGAAATGTTGAGACTTCAGAAATACAAGACAAATTAACTCAATCAAAAGCAAAAATTTTCCCTTGAACAATCCTTTCTTATGATTTACTATTCTTCTTCCAGTTTAAAAATGTTGTCAATTAGTATGCATCCTTACCAAATCAAGTGAACCACTACCAGTCTCTCTCAAAGTTAATTATCTAAAAACCAAGAAGAATACATGAATGACCGGTAAAATCCAGGTGAGTGATCAGCCGTTCTAGAAGATCATGTCACAATTCAGGAATGAATTGACACAAGTTCAATCCACCAGGTGATCTCATTCTTTGATTGATTTCATCTAATGAACTCTGATTATCTACAAACACACCCCACATGGGCTCCTGATGGGGGTCAATAACACACAATACCTACGCACTGCAACATTGGCTACGGGAAGAAAATTATCTGAGACGACCAACTGACCCAGCAGGCAATTAGGCAACGAGATGATCAGCAATTACTTCCTAATCTGGAAGTCATTAAATGTCTTGACTGGATTTAAACAATGATTATGATTTTAAGAAACCTGTCTAACTGGTATCAATGATTCCTATGGGTTGCAATACTTCCTCTGATTTGACTTCATTACTGTTGAAATAGAAAGGTAGAAGACTCCATCAGGTAATTCCAAAATTCTTCAAACAAACTTTCGCTGCTTAAAATAATGTATTAGCTGCATGTCTCTTCAGTTTTAGATACGACTATCCTGACATGTCTGAAAATTCAGGCAAAGGTTACTGAAGAGGAAAACATGGGAAGAACTTTTTGTTGCAAACTGTTGATGGATAATACATGTACACATGTAGGTCTTCAGATGAATGACGTTGTTGGTGGTGGGTTGGGATCTCAAGACGGCAGGTGTGCCGAGATAAAAAGCAGAGGTGTCTATTGACACCTCAATGACCACAGGCTTGATGATACATGGACCTACTTCAATTATTAAGTGTACCGTGAAAATAAAATGTCAACCCCATGCAGGAAAGATAAAAGAGAATTCTCAGACACATGCATGTGCACTCTCCTCTTTGATAATGATCATGTGACTTCTATTAAAGTAACACCAAGCTTGTAAAGGCAGTAAAGTAATTAACTGATCAAATGGTTTCTTCAAAGGTCTGAACGCATGTCATACTGATGGCTATTCTAGCAATACCAAGCTTTTCACTGCTGTTTTTAAAAGTCATAACCTGATAAAACAATGTTTCTTGAAAGGCCTTAAAGTTCTGTGATACTGATGGATGTCATGAAGCACATACTTGAACAAATCCTTTGTAACAGAAACTGCCCTCTACACTTATCACCTGAGCATCTACACTTGAAATTCTAAATACCGGTAATTCATAGCTGGAATGCAATTAAGAAAAATGTATCGATTATAATCTCAAAGTTAATGAATGCCCACAGGAAACTTGAAATATATTGCTGTACATGTGCAACATCTTTGCCAACATCATTATTCTGAGGGCTTGATATAATTCTAACATGGCAGTGATAAATATGACGAATAGAGCAAATTAGTAAATTTTCTTTATCGTTCTTACAATTCTAAATTGTCCTTTTACATTTTACACATTTCATCTAATGGGAACATATACCGGTACTGCACTTTGTTTGGTTATGAAGTATCTCAGATTATTTCTGAGTTTTCATCAATGACCAGCAGGCTCTAAAAAATCTTGTGCGGCATTTCTCAAAGTTGCTTGTTCTGAAAACATCACAGTTCCAGCATAAAAAGAAACTAAGTAGTTTAGTCTACTTCGACTTTCATGGCCTCAAGTAATGTTTAGACATGTTTTCTCAGCACAGAACAAATTCATAGGAAAGCCTTATACCTAATGTAAAAGCAGGTTGGCCGAAATGTCAATGCTTCGAATCAAGTTAATTTCCTGGCTGAGAAAGTATTTAATTCGATCACTTCACACGATGTCATTACAGTGTGAAAACAGCGTTTTGGAGGGTCACTGGCCGAATAGAAACAAGCTCTGTGTTGCCCTATACTATAGAATATGTCTAGTGTTTTTCCCTCTCCTATTTGGTACATTTACACCGAACATGAGAGAATACATGAAAAAGAACATGAAATTCATTGGGAGTCTATTTGTCAAACTTCTATACTAGCTGCAAAAGTTGTTGGATGAACTTTTAAGGATATTCTGACATCTCCATAGTTATTGTACTTTTGATCAAGGCTTCACTTTAAAAGTCAAGAATACACGCAGGTTTGCACTTGCCTACATGTATTATGAAGCCTCTTCTGAATTAAAATATATTCAAGCTAGTTATTCAAAAATTCAGTGAAACAATTTTCTCTCTAACTCTATACACCTGTGTGTATCCTTTTTCTTGAGTACCACAGAAATAGGAATTTAAGAAATGTGATCACAGAGGGGCAGGGCATCAGTACATCAACAACAAGTTAATTAAAATATGGATAGTCCAACAAGAAAGATTATTCAAATGCACATAATCCATTAATATCCATGGTATGAGAAGGCATGCCGAAAGTAGTGGTCCCATAACGGAGGTTCCGAGTTCAAAATCAGGTTGTTGCGCCTGTGGTAAGGCACTAATACTCAACTGCAACATTTCTTGGATAGCACTTTAATACCTAAAGAGCCAAATGGTTATTTGCCTACTTAAAGGCCTACTTGTTTTCTTAGCAAGGTAGAATAGAATCATCATAGAAAATATCACCATCCGAAGACGTAAATGCCATTGAACTCATTAAATCCTTTATACCAGAGAAATCAATAACGTGCAAAAAGTCTTCCAACAATGTACACAAGTTCTCCCAAAGCTCAAGTCAGAAATCCAAAATAAAATAAACCCAAACTGTCACAGAAAGTCCAAAGCAACAAGAAGGTTGTGGTAAAAACTTTCCATCAGGCTAAAAAGGATCAACGACAAAACTATCAAGGAAAAGTCCAATTCACTGATATTCTGTAATTCCCACCTCAAGACTCCATGCACATGTAACCCTCCATGATGGGGGAGAAAGCACTCTGGATCAGGCTCTGGGTCTCCTCGTTACACTTACACTGATTCATTCTTCAAATAGACACACTACAACTGATCTATTCATGGTCAAACAACCTACAGGTATGAATGGGATTCCTCTCCTTATTGTGGATGGTCCTTCTAAATGAGAATTCTGGAGGACAACAATAACAACTTGTTGGTGCTCACACCCCATCTCCATTCAACAGTGAAAATGGATGCCAGGGAAAAGGGGTGTCTTTCTGTTACAAGTATTTGTGTCTAGCTTCATAGAAAACATCAATGAAGATTAACAATAGACATTTCTAGCTCATTTCATGGAGATGTTATTAGAGTCTGACAGTTCTTCAACAAATACAAAAAGGGTGAAATTTACAAGAGAGAGCAAATGACTTTATCTTGATATAAAGTAATTACTTGATGCTTGCTTGATTTGAACATAAAGAACTTAAGAAGGAGCTGCATCGATAGGACTTCAAACAATTGTTCAAATTACAAATCACAAAATCAGGAGATGAAAGGGCGTAAATGTGCATAAGAAATTTGGAATAAGTAACCCATGCTAAAGGCCCGGTCCCACTGCACTTACGGATGCAAAGAGGATGTAAAGCGTAAAAAAATCTTGCCATCCGTTGGAAAACGCTATGCATCCGTTGTGTACTCATTGCATACGTGTTTCATACACTCTATCCATCGAGCATCCGTCCACTGAGATTTCATCCGCGCAAAAAGTTTTGAGCAGCACAAAACTTTTAGAACGGATGAACTTCCGCCGTGTACAATGTAAATCCGCGACAAATACGAGCAACAAACGTTCTATGTCCGTTATCATCCGTTAAACGTCCGCTGTATCCTCTCTGCATCCTCTGGGCATCCTCGCAACTCACATCCGCTGCAGCTGAAAACGGAAAGAGGGAGGAAAGATAAGGTACACGGAACGTCTATACATCGTTAGTAGCACGGAAATAGAAAGGATGTAAGCGTATGCATCTCGTATATAAAGTATTCAAAGCTGTCATCCACTTCCATCCGCTAGGCTTCCGATGAACATCCGTTTAACATCCCCGCTACTTACTACCCACGTCCGTTATTTTCCGTTCTGTTTTCGCAAATTTTCGCAATTTTTTTCCATTTCTGGAGCGGATGAAAACGGATGGAGCCACCCGCGAAATTTTGCTCGTCCGCTGTGTCCTTTATGCATACGTTTTGTGTCCATTGGCCAGTGGGACCGGGCCATTACATGAGAAAAGTTCAAACAATATACATGTATATTAATACATAGAAAAATGGAAGTGTATATACCCTAACCCTACTTTTCCTTTTCTTCTTTGAACCACATACAATGTATACAATGTAGCATACACAGGATACAAAAAGTAGTTCATGAATGAGGCTCATGCTCATACAAATCTCCCTTAAAATTCAGTGATACAAACTTTTACAGCAAACCAGCCAGTATTTTTAACTCAAACTAAGGGGCTGGAATTCTTACGTACCTGTACATGTAATTTTTAAGATATCTCAACTGTAGCATTAGAAATATCTTCTCCTTTATAACTTTATCAACTTTGATCTCTGCTTAATACTTCTCTTTTGTGTTGGTGTGACAACTAGCCGAGTCCTAGAGACCCTGAAAGCATGAGAGATGAGCAAGGTACCTGCATGATATTTTGTGTTGGACAAACTGTTATGCAAACTGTGTGTAAATATTAAATATGCTTGGACAAGTATTGTGTTTGGTGTCATTTTCTTTACAAACTGTTTTTTGTAAATTTTGAGGTGCCTCAAGGGCCCTTGTTAATAGATATAACAATGAAGAAAAAAAATCATAAAAAGATAGGTGGACGCAGAATGAATATATCAATGGAGAATATTTCATAAAGACCTTATAAACTAGAACTTTTCTATTTTCCTCCTTTTTCCTTTGGTTTTAAATTAGAAATCTGTCTTTTAATCTGTTTGTTCATTACCTCATGATATGACCTTTTATCACATCCTTATAATCAAGAACATTAAAGTAGCTTATACATTTTAGGCAGAGTTTTTCTGGTAATGAACTGCTGACTGCTGTCTATACAACTCTACTCTGAAATAAGATTATCATTTATGAAACCATCCAAAAAATAATTGTAAAAGGAGTTAAAGATCATACAATGTGGTAAGTTTTTACCTGTATATAAATGTTGTTTTCCTCTTTGTGTTCATAAAATACAACATACATGTAGTAGTGAGTCTAATGACCAAACTCAAAACAAAGCATAATCTGTAACAATGATTGGATGTAATTCAATTTAGGTTTGATTTCAACAATTAGTTTTGCCATGTTCCGCTAGCATAATTAGTTGAGATCTTAAGTGATTACAGTACTGTGTGACAACACCCTAAACTAAGCCTGCAAGCATGATTCACATGTATGTCATCTATTAGCCCATGAATGTGTAACATTTAATATGCCAGCCTTGCCAGGAACTCAGAATAAATTAAGACATCAAGGGATTTAACAACTTATAACAAGACATCTATTTTAGGACTGAAGTAGCTAATGGTTGCTTAATTTGATCTAACAGGGAAAATAAGATTAAGAAATAATATAATATATAATATGTGATAATATGTCAATAAACTATACGTAGCAAAACACTGCTTTTAAGACTTTTAAATCCAATTTAACTTGTTTCTTTCTTTAGTATGTCATTGCATTAACAAAATTAACACACCGACCACTTCACTTATAAATCATCTTTTTTGTAATAAATAATGTTGATGAAGATGTTTATTGTCTCCAATCTTCACAATGTACATGTACATCTCTAAATCAATGAATTAGTATTCATTGTTCAAAACTGCAAACAACACAAACAATTCAAATTGATACCATCTAAAAGGTAATTCACATTCTTTGATCCATGTACATGTACTGTACATACTAACAGTGTTGTTTTGCTGTGACTTTCGTGGATGTAAACAAAGTTCTTTCAGTTATTAAACCCTGAACTATAGAGGGCACTGTGTCACTTTCACACAAATCTCAGGGTGAAAGTGATAGGGATTGCTTTCAGTGGTAAAGAGATTATCACTGAAAGTGACACGTTTAATTACTGCATGCTGTATCAGGGAAATTAAAACAACAATGCTAAGAATTCAACTCCATATACATACATGTATGTGCTGTATGTACCAACTGGTATAAATGATCAATGCACAAATTTGGTAATTCTATAGTACATTTGTATATCTACATGTACAACAGTCAGCATGAAGAAAAAAAGTATAAAGTTTGAAGCCTACAATCTTGATACACAAAAGATAATCATGAATGTTAAGCATTACAACAGATTCTTTCAAGTACATTTACATGTTCATGTATGTAAAATGATCACGGCTAAATATGCATGTACATGTATGAAGTTATGAACGCTGTAGAGTCATGTACATAAATACGTTAGAGCATTCACCTGAAAATGAGATTAACTGATCAAGTCATAATCTTCAGTCTAAAAAAATGCCAAAAAGGTCCCAATAATCAGCTCTTAAATGTTCTCAAGGGTGTTGCAGGAAATTCAGGCTTTACTTGGCCTCTTCAGATTCCACGATATACTTGGTAATCAATGTTTGGACAGTTTGACCTAGCCTACAAAACTGATACCTCAAAGTAAGATGGATTGGTCTTCTTGGGGGTGACTTTAAAAAAAAGGAATCGATACAGATCCCAGCAATGATTGCTATCACTCACTTCCATCTCATAGACTCAGGGGTCCCGCTGACGTTGGTTAGACTAAACTGGCAATGTGCCACAGAGATATGACAATATGACAAAAACCCAATTGAACCTTAAAAACTTTCATCCTGTTCCTGAACCTCACTGGTTTGTGGTTGCCCTTCCAACTATACATTGCACAAACAGGTACATGTACAGGTATGGTATACACAAAGGATATTATATACAGTGTATATACGCTTATTGATGACTTTCTTACCAGCCTACATATACATACTGAACTCTGAGAAGTGACTAACTTTTGTAGCCCAAACATTGTAGAGCAGTGTGTGTAGCGCTTTGTAACCGCAAGGAAAAGGCGCTACATGTATATCAATATCTTTTGATTTAACTTAAACCTTGCGATGTTCAATTTGCACATGAAGTCATGTACATTGTAAGCCTGTTTTGAAAGCCCCTTTTTGGTAGTCGACTACACAGTGATTTTTTTGGACGAGTAGACGACTAGTCGGTAATACAGGTGTAAGCTGATATAGACTATTTTCAGCGTTATAGCTACGGTGGGCGGCGCTGGGCGAGCCTGCCTAGCACGGGGGATTTCCCCACCACTCCTAGTCCTAATTAGTGCTGGGCGGAAGCAGTGTTTTTCACTTTATAAAACTTGCTTTAAATGTAACTATTTGTGAAGAAAATAAGTACTTACATTCATATTTCCGTCTTTAATCATGTTTTATTTGAAATTGTACAAGATTCCTGTTTTCAATTCGACAATAAATGAGTATTTTTAAAGATTTGCCGAGTGTTGTTTGTCTAAATATGTTACGATTCACATGGGTAAATTCAATATGGCCGACCAGGCTCGTTCGATTATGTTCTTATTTTTAATATAGTAAATAAAAAAGATCGTGATTTTCCATAAGAAAAAAAATTAAAATACTATAATATATATTTATTTTATCATTTACATTGTAAAATTTGTCCGAAATTCTTAAACTTTTGTATCATGTAACAAACACACATACTACACAAACTCAAAAATATGAAATACACTACAGTACCGATGTATGTATAACGGTCAGTGATAACGGTACGTATCCATAGAGACCTTATTAAGTATATATCTCTATGTACGTATCATACTAAATTCAATATGGCCGCCCAGGCTCGTTCATTATGTTCTTATAAATATTTATTTTTATACGGTAAATAAAAAAGATCGTGATTTTCCAGAAGAAATAAATTAAAATACTGTAATATATATTTATTTCATCATTTACATTGTAAAATTTGTCCGAAATTCTTACACTTTTGTATTATCATGTAACCAACACACATAGGTACACACACTCAAAATACGAAATACACTACAATTCCCAACGCTAACTACCAGACATATATTTAGAATCGACAAACATCCATCTTCACGATAGTCAAAATCATCAATCAACCAGAAATATTACAATAATAATAGTTAAACAAATTAAATATTGCATATTTGTAGGTTCATGACAGGTATTTACATACAAAATATCGCTATAATTTTTTTTTCTTCGTTGTCACGTATTTCTTCATCTCACTACATGAATTATCACACGTGGGGCAATGCACATTTGTATTCACCGCACCTACATTGAGCCAGCCCGCTAGTTGTTTACTTCTAAGTTTTTAAGGTTAGGTAGGAATTTGATTTATTTAAACTTCCTTTGAAAATGTTTTAGAAAGTAGAATTATTGTGACAGATATCTATTTCACATCCATTTAGACTCTTTTTAGGCGATGTTCTTGGGTTCCCAATGAGTCATCGAATATTCGGCTATCAAGTTCATTATTCGACTACTGGCTTTACCGGCGGGTAGTCGGTTAAACGGCTACCCGAAACGGGCTTAGTACATTGTACATGTTATGTGCAAAACAAACGAAATTTAGAGGACATCTTTCAAATGCGACTGTTTATCAACTGGATATTTCCGAAATTATAATTGACTACACTGTGTGAAAAACTTGTTGTAGCTAGAAGTGAAATGCCATTTTATCAATATATGAAATGTACATGAAGTCCTGATATTTCTACAAGGGCACATGG